>JAGVVM010003833.1:0-51064 GCA_019149425.1 Psidium friedrichsthalianum
GCGGCTAGTATCCTAGTTTAGCACAGGTCGCATCTGCTGTAAAAGCGTAGAACTAATATGCCGCAAATTCATTGTACATACGACGTATGGATAATCTTTGAAATGGATCATGCTCTTTTTCTTTCATATTGCCGCAAATTTTTGGTGTGTAGGAGAAGCTCACAATAGAGTAGAGTTAGAGGTAGTATGGGTTTTTTTACGAAGGGTATGATTAGGGTAAAAGCTTTTGGTATTGGTCGCTTAGTTGCCTCATTAGTGAATGATAGGAGACATGAAGAGGCTAGCTATTAGTTTTGGAATTCATCCAAATATCTGAGAAGCGCAGTGAGTGAAAAAAACAGTTTATGGAGGCGTGGGAATATGCACTATGATTTTTTTAAGGGATAAGAATATGATTCCATTTTTGCTTTTTTTAGGGAGATCTCTCTTTTAGGGCCGGATGTGCTTATTACGCGTAATTAAATTGGATAAATCTAGGAAAATAGGGAGTTTTCAAAAATTAATATAAAGCTAGAAGTGGGCAATAAGGCAGATTTAGATAAAAGAGATTAAATAACCGATGCAGTTATTATTAAGGAGCTTTATAAAAATTTGGTTGAGCACAATAGAGAGCGAATATTTATAGCCTTAAGATAAGATATCTAGAAAGACAAAAAAATGAAAGCAAATTTATAATGAATGATGGAACAGGGCCTCATAGAGTCATAAAACTTGGCTCATGTACAGTTCTAAATGCTTAGCTATTGGGCGTTTATGTAGCATTTAGGGGTTAATTAATTAAGATAAATAAAAAAAGTGCATTAAAGTAAGTTATAGACTTTATCTGTTTTCACTGGGTAAATTTTTGACTACTTTTGGTAATAATATTTCGCCAAGGCAGCAATTTTGGGGTAAATGGGGGGCTAATATTCTCCGGATGTCTGGCTGAAATCCATGAAAAAATGATTTGGAAACTATTTTCCGTGCGGTTTGACAAACAAAAGAACCTGGCTACTTGTAATTTTTTCCTAAGAAGTATGTGCGCGCAGTTCCGTGTAGTTAATGAACGGACTGAATAGATTAAATCTTCATCTTAAATTTTCAAGGCGAATAAACCTTTTTTATTCATTAGCTAGCAAAATTACTTTGATTATAGTGTACCGTAAAGGCAATTTGGGCTTTGGGCCGCTTATTGGAAGGCTCGACCTCCGTGCTTCTTTGGTCCAAGCTTCTAGTCTTCTATAGTTACATTGGATTCAAACGCTGTGAAAGTGGCCATAATATCACGTTTTTAAGATGGAGTAATGAGGAATATAAAACACGCCCCTGGCCGTATCCGAGGTTATAATATAACTGCTAAATGTCTTGTATTTATAGCCTCCGCAATAGAGGATGCCCCCAGTGAGCTATGGCTCACAATCAATACGTCATCTATTATCTTGCTAAGAGTGTGAATGGTAATTTTTTCCACTTTATTTTCTAAGATTCAAACCAAACTACTAAAATAATATTACGCATGTTTGCCTCAAAATGTATCTGCTCGGAAAACTATATTTTAAAAGTTGTATAATCTTTTTATGTCCGGTGGGGCGCATATAAGCCCTTAAGGTAAAATTTTTCACAAATGGCAGGCTAAGTGGCTCTTAAGATTTTTTTTAAAATGCAAAAGGCTTTAAGTGAACTTTATTTTAAAATACGGGTCGCTTGAGTGCTCATTGCATTGTTCTCAAGAAAAGGGGTCCGGGCGAGAGTGGGTTATGGTTTGTTTCAAATAAAGGGTCTGTATCTCTAGTTGGCAATTGCCAAGATTTTGCCAATCATCGCAAGAGGCTATTTTTGTCTAAAATAGTCAGAATTTTAAATCCTATTTTTTTATATAATAATTATAATTTTAGAATAAATAAATAATTGTCGAATTAAAAAGAAAAAGATAAATCATACGAGTAAGCAAATGAATGGGCGCTCCGCAGCTTGTGGCGTCGCCGCGCACTAAGGGCTGTTCGATAAGGGCTTCGTCTACAGGCTAGTTTCGGGGGGCGACCGAGGGCCGCAGCGTCCAATGCAGGTCCGAGAGTAAGGTAGATAAGTGGCCATCCGAGCGCCACCCGGCGGGTGGCGCCTTGGGCTTGGAGTCTGAGGCGTACTGGGCCATTCCTATACGCTCGCCTATTTATATCGTGGAATTATGAGGTTCTCGGCACAGGCCCTCTCTTAGCTCTAGTAGGGCGAGGGCCAATGGTGGCGTCGATGATCCCCGACAGTACTGTTAGCCGGGCCACGGGCACGGGCCTTGGGGTGTGGGTGTGGGGGGGGGAAATATACTCACAGGGGGAGTCCAGCTCCTCCTGCGCGTGATTATTGTTTATTTCTTTTAATTTTTTGAACTATTTTTGGTTATTTTTTAAAATATTTTAATCTTAAGATATAAAATGGATGGCTTTTAAATATTAAAATATAAAGATAAATTAATGACTAAGATGGGCTCATAAACTAAAGTGACTTAGTATTCCTTTTTTGAGACTTATTATAACAGGCTTCATGCGGCCTTATTTGAGAGAAATGAGGGGGCTTGCTATTGAGGGTGCGCTTATTTTGAAATTTTTCCTAGGCCGTGATAGGTGAAGCGAATAGTGCAGCGTCCTTTTTTAGGAGGGGGGGGGGGGGGGGGGGGGGGAAAATAGATTAAAATTTTTCTTTCAAGGGCGAAGAAAAATAAGTTCGACTGGAATTCATATTTTGCCAGAATTTTAGCCCAAATACCAAAAATATTATCATTTTTTCTTGAAAAATGGAGCTTCTTAGAGATATCTATTATTGGCAGTGTTTGAAATTTTGCCCACAAGTCTAAATTTTCACAGAAGCTAAACGTTCAGCAGGGCCCTTCGAGTTATTACTCTATTTCTTTTTTTTCATTATTGTTTATCTAGCAAGATAGGCAAGAGAAGCATAATTCAAGTTTTCTTGTTCCAGTTTGTTTTTATTTTATGGCTTTACTCACCGTAAGCGTAGGCCTCTTAATCCTCTTGAGCCCTTACGAGAGTGGATTTTGGAATTGAGCTTATGCTGTTGTCGCATTTCTATATTCGAACGTTTTGTGGTGTTGTTGAGACCTCAGGCGCTAATTCAGCACGCATATTTGCGCAGTGCTTATATCGTCCTATCTATACATCACAAAGGTGCATAAAGGCAAAAATATAAAACCAGGTGTCAATAATGTTTTAATGGCATAAGAAAATGAAACGCCAATGCTCATACTGCTGGCGGCCTAAATGAGATTGGTAAGGAAGAGATAAGCCAGTAAAAGATTTGGCATAGAATTGGAGGGTTGCTAAAATTGAATGTGGCAGGGGCTTTCAGCGAATCTTATGTCTTGTTCTTTGCGGGCCTTCTCTTTCTTTTTTTTTTTTGTGGGGGTTGATAAATTTTCGGGTCCGCGCTGATTGTCTAGCTAAGCAATGGCAAATTAATGCGCCTGCAGTCTTCCCGACGCGGCGACGTTTGTGTTGTCGGGCTATGATTCATATTTTGAGATAAAATAACTGGTTGTTTTTTTTTGTGGGCATGGGGCTGAAAATAAGTAAGGGACGCTATAATGTTTTTGGCAGTGTTATAGGATGCTTCATTTTTTGACGGAGAATTATAGAAAGGCTCTGTAGAAGAAATTATATAGAAATACGAATTAGTTTCTTTCATTGTCCATGGACGAAAGGATAGTATTTTTTTTCGCATTGCTAGTTTTTTTTTTTGAGTCCTATGAGAGCGCTTTATTTTCCATTGATTAACGTTCATTTTTGTTGGCATGCGTCTGAAATCGCTGAGTAAAAGTCAAAACAAGAGTTTTTTTTTATCAATTAACAAACTGGGACCCAGCTATTAGGAAATATTTTTCCAACTTCAGCGTAAATATTTGTTAATGATGCCATGCATTACTAAGATTGATTTGTAAAGGACCATTTAAAAGATACATTAGCTGAGGCTATCTTGACGTTTGAGCGCGCTTTTTTTTTTTTGCTTTTGCTCTAGGCTTATCGGGCGTTGCTTTTCTTAATGGAGCTGCTTATTGGTTGTAGTTACATTTTTACCATCAAATTTTTTTGTTGAGATAAACATATATGATATAGCTTATATAAATCTATTTATTGGATATTTTTATGCCTATTAGCTATTGTTAGCTTATTTTATTTTCTGCCATTTTATTATGTTTAACTTATTTTCTTGCGAGTAAATGCGACATGGGTAAAAAGGAAATTAATTGGTATAAAAAATAACAAGATAAGAATAGGAAACGAGATACATATTAGTGCTAAAAAAGGAAAATCAATATGCATTTGCACATGGGGGGCTATACATAATTATGGAAATAACCCAGGGTAAGCCCTTGGAAGTTTAGAGAGCAACTGTTACCTTAACTACCATACAAGATTTTCGAAGGGCAGTTTATAGCGTAACTGTCGGCCCGAGAATAAATTACCTTTCTCAGGGGAAAGGCGAGTGCATAGGCTGAAAACTACTGAAAGACGATATTAGAAGGGTACGTCGAAATTTTTCTGTATGATAGGAAGTAGTCTATGGCCATGGGGTTTCTTAGGGGACCGGAGCGAGAATTTTTTTCGATTCATGAACCTGGTGAATTCCGGTTTTCAATTTAGAAGGGAAACTAGAACCCGAGCTCATTTAAGTGGTGGTTTGCGGTTTGTTTCGGTCCATTTTTGGAATTCGACAGGGTTTATGGGGGCGCGATTCGGGTCATGTTTTTTTCCGGTTCAAAACGCAAAAATGGAACCTCAATTTCATGGTTTTTCATAATTTTAGGCTTTAAATATAAATTGTAATACGAATTTGTAATAAAATTGTATGGCATAATTATGCAATAAAAGATAAATTGAATGAAATAAAGATAAAAGGTAAAAAATAATGATTTATGCGAAATTTATGCAATAGAAGAGGTTTTTGAGTTTGGGCTGCTTTCTTTTTTACTATTATTTTTAATTTTTTTATCTCCCTATTTTTTCACGTTCGGAGACTGTAGACAAAATTGCAGTATCCTGGGCTGCAGTTGTCATAGTTTGACAGCAAACGTTACTGGAGCCCTTGATGCCGATGGCGGCGCAATTTCTATTCTGTGTATGGAAACGGGGGGGGCCTCGATCGAACGGCCAACTTCTGGATTTGTACCGCAGTGCCGAGCTTCCAGGCTCACGGCTGGCCGGCGGTGGCCTATAACTATAGGTGAAAAGACGTTATATTTTTTCTGATTAATATGAGGCCAAATATTACTTGAAGATTATGGCGAGAGTTGAGTAAAAATTTAAAGAAAATTAAATTAGTGTAGAGCATATCCGCTTCAGTTTTGAGGTCGAGGGGCTGAGTTTACAATGTTCAGGGATTTCCATTAGGAATATTATCAAGAGGGAAGAATTATGAAACTTGTCCTGGTACAGGGTATCCACAATTAGCTGAGTTTTGGTCCTTTTGTACGAATTATTCAATAATAAGCATTTAGGGTCTAATATACAGGACGGGCTGTGTTCTAAATACTGAGGTCATAAACGGCCATTTTTTTTGCAGCCATTAGGTTTTTTGTATGTGTGCTTAGGGGTTAGTTAATTAGCGATTGAATTATGTTATGTTTTAATAATGGGTTTGTTTTAATAGATTAAAATGGGATTGGCCACAACTGCGATTTGATACTAAGCGGGCCACGGAGTTGATGACTTTTTCTTCGATCTCTGGGCGTCACGCCTCATCGTTTGTCTCGGATAGTCTGGCTACTTCATGCTTTTACATTTAGTTTATTGGGGGATAGAATTTTTTTGAATTGGTTCAAATATAAAAAGTGGCTTTTTAATAATATGCGTTAGTGCTAATTATGCACATCAAAGACCTGGATATGGATTATCTGTATTTATATTGGCATGAATAATCTGTAATGGCTTACTTAAAATCATGATTATAATAAATCAATTTTGAGTGCACAATGAGCGCTTTACGCCTATACCTCCGAGCGCGCATCCATGCTTGTAATAGAGATCTATATTGCAGCGGCTTTTATCTACGATATATCTTGGCAGGCGACGATTCAGGATATGAATTCATTACTGCTGGTTTCAATCCTAGAATGGCGCGACTGGAACGTGAAATGGAGGTCCCCAGCACTGCCAAGAATCGAGACATGGGGCCTATGTGTAACAGTTTGCTTAAAATGTAAGCAGTTTTTGTGGTCGGCTTGTTTAAGGGGCGATGGGTAAGTAAAGCTATGCTTATATTTTTAGTCCGGCTTATACCTTGGTTTTAGATATACAAGTAGTCCTTAGATTCCTTCTTTTTTGATAACAAAAACTTGAATCCCCTTCATCAGCATCTTTTTTTTTCAGGAATCTTATGGAAAAAAAAAAGACGTCAATTCGAAAGCAAAATTATTAGTTTTGGGTGATTTACTGCGCGTTTTACAGCTGCGTTTACAGGCAAGCACAATCAGATAGATAGTCCCAGCAAGATTAACAAACTATATGAATAATTTAACATCCTCATTTTCTCTATAGATCCATATAATAGTATCTAGGACTCCTTTGAACAAAAGGGATCATTTCTAAATGATTTAACCACAGCTTTAACTCTTTATTTTTTATAGCTGAAATATTGTAAAAATGTTTCTAAGAGACCTTCAAATTATGTATGAACAACTCTACATCATATTGATTGTGAAGATTTGCAAACGGTGGCATCCATCTTAACATGACTTTCAATCAGATTGGGCAGACTAAATGTAGGAATTACCAATTAATACTGGGTTTTAATTTGACATTCTCATAACATTTCGGATTAAGATGTGATGAAAGAAACTAAGTCTTCGTTGAAAAAAAAAAAAGAACGCTAATATTGTGACTAAAACGAATTACAAGGACTAAAACCAAACATTTATAAAACAACGTGGATCAAAAGTGTGATTTTTCAGAAATTTTGTACACAAACGCCAAATGTCAATGTGTCGGTGCTAACTCAGCATATCCCGTCAACAGTCGGACGGAAAACGAATTATATCCTTAAATAGTCGTCGAAGACAAGGTTTGGAGACTAAATCATAACGAGATACAGTGCAGACACCAAAATTGAATTCAACTACTTGTATAGGACGACTTCCGTAATTCCCTCCAGTTATACCTGACTCATGTTTGAGCTTTTTGAGAGCTTAAAGGATAATGAAATCGACAACGCATCTTGTTGTAAGTTTAGCTTGAAACTCAAAGGAGGTTAGGAGTGCAGTGTCAGGTAGAAGATCGTTTTGTGAATGGTCAAGACAAATTTGCCACTTGTTTTCTGCGTCTAACTTAACAGATTTCCTAATACTGTTTTTGGGATCTCGGAGGTTTGGGACTTCGATGGGGGAAAGATAAGCAGGACACTCCAACAGGGTCATATAGTCTGCCCAGAAGATTAGACTATTTCTCATGGTTAAAAAGATCAACGGAATAGTTCACACACTATGTTTAAAAAATAAAAATAAAATTCAGACAGATACATAACAAGATAGCAGTAGCCAGCCTCAGAAGCAGAGATGATACCAAATCGGACGCCAGTGCCAAAACACTTGAGAATCACGGCGGGAATTACGCCATAGTCGTCTCCCAGATCAGAGTTGAAGTACACCTCTCCCAGAACAAACCCAAAGTTGCAAGGGTCCATAAGAACCAAGAAGACCCGAAATCCGCATGCGTTGCCAAGGACTTTTAAGGACTTCTCATTTGAACTACCCCAACTTAAATGTTTGTATCTTATAATCAGCCGCTGTCCACCACTCACCTCTCATTAGCCACCAAAAAATCCAATCGATTCGAAGCTTGGTGCTGGATAATTTACAAAATCATTAACCATGAAAAATGTGCATCCTAGTTGATTCCCTTGGATTCAACCTCATCATAGTCTACTGCAAATGAAGGCCGGAGGAAATGCATACATCCGCTGCAGTAACACTTGGATGTCGGCATCAGGTCTCAACCATGGGTTCAGGCCCAGATGGCTCTGAGCAGGGTTTTTGGGATTGGCGGACAGAATTGAAAAGAATATCCTTGATAACCTAGACGAGCAGAAAGAAACAGTCAGTGCATTGCAAAAAACATGATCAACATCAACTTTATCCCAAACTAGTTGGGGTCGGCGGTCGATGACCCCCAAAGTCGGAATGAATGGTTACCTGTGACATTAGGCCGTGCACTTGCTCTACGGTTATTTTTGCACTATCACGAGTAATCTTAGTGAGTTGAGAGTCTTCCTGCAATTCATCGAAAAACTACGAACAAGATATTCCAAATTGTAAACGAGATGGACTAGAAAGTAAATTTCAGGTGCTTTGTAAGAAATGGTATAGTTGGCCTTAAAATTTTTTAAGGTTTAGATAAACCTATTCTTTTCCCTCTAAGCTAACGGCATATAAGATGAGCACCAACCCAAAAATGGATACGAGTGACTTTGCTCAATGGAGCAATAACTAATCCAGACAGGAAAAAAATTTGTATCCGAAATCAAGCATTATGTATAACCTAAAAGAAAAAGCCAGAGCATGAAGTAATATCAGAAAACCAGCTTTGTTGCCATGGACAAAACCAGGATGGCACTGAACCGTATGCTTTTCTAAAGAAGAATAGAACCACCAAACTACTTCGACTATATAAATGCTAACAAATTGCATGGGGATCTCATATTCATAAGAGTACACCCATCATCATCATAAAATTGTAAAACCTTTACATAGCTTACTCAAGCTTAGTGAATTGGACTAAAAAACTGCAGAACTTCATGTTATAAGATAGGTAAGCAACAAGGACAGCAACGATGACAGATATTGCATTGTCTATGCAAACGTGACTTCCAGGGAAGTTGACATCTAAATCCCCAGGGAATGATTCATGATCATGGAAAAGGTAAGTCCCCATTTCACTATTGAAAGCTAAGTCCCCAGGGGAATGATTCCCCATAACATTGATACTGATCATTCCAGAGATCTTTACCAACAAAATCATGGAAAATCATAAGGATTTCCACATCATACCTGGAAGAAGCCAAAAGCTAAGAACTGAATCCCAAAAAGAAGACTGAAAGTTTGCAATTATTCGAGAAGTTGATCTTTAGTTGTCTCTGAAATCCTTCCCCTTCTATATTTACTGCGCAGGTTATCTTGCATTCAAGAACAAGCTAAAACATAAAATCCGCAGGGGAGGTCCAAATTTGATGTTCTTTCCATTCAATGAATCACTCTAACAGGCTCCATGTAAACTGAAGTTCTCATAACTCATCCTACATACAGCAAATTCTCAACTACCATTCTCTTTTTAACTGCTGATTCACTATCAAAACTGGTTTAAGTGCCCCATCTAGCAGCAGAAAAGGCCCGCTTTATGTCATTTTCTAGGGTTGCTAGACATAATCTCAGCATTAAATCATCTCTCAATTGCCAAAGAAAATCACAAAAAATATCACCCCATGTTCCTTAGAAGGCCCTGATCATAACATAAAATAGTTAAGTTAATTAATTTTCAACAGCACTCAAATGCTTACAGAGAAGGGCCACAACTGATTCGGGAACCAGGTAGTAGTTAGCAAAATTTTATATAACCATAATAAGAGCATAGTGACAACAGAAAACCCAAAGCAATGTTTAGTAAGACAGCAACAAAAGGATGAGAGAAAGCAACAATCACCTCTTTCTTTCTCTGAGGAGGTGCTATCAATGGCCCGAAGCGAGTATGTGCCAACTGATTTTCCGCTTGCTCCAGCTTTTCAGCTGCATAGTCAACAAAAATCAATACATTTGACTAATGAAAAATCTAGAAAGAAACAAAATAACCTCATGTTATTAATTGGCCAGAGAGAAACTAGAAGAACGGATACCTAGATCAGAAATCTGTCCAGCAACATAGTCTCCATTTCCTAATAAGGGTGAAGAAGAAAGAGTGTTCACCCAATACTTGTTCCACAACAGATCCAGGAGGTGGGAATCAAGAGAGGACTTAAAATAAGTGATATCGAGAGCATAATACTGCACAAGCAAATATGAGAGTTAAAGCAGCAGTACAACACAAGCCCCAAAAGTTGAAACCGAAGAAACACTTGGAAACCTGTTTACAGTGCACGCCAAAGTCCTCAATTTTATTTAGAGGAATGGTTTGATACTCAGAAACAGGGTCATCCGGAGGCTTATATCCTTCTGGATATGTCCTAAATGCCCCAATCTCCACTTTACCCGCAGACACAGTCCTTGTTGGATCAATGACAACAGCCAAAAAGGGTTCTTGATACTGCTGGTTGAGCATTTGCGTCGAGACATCAATACCGGAGAGCCAGCATCCATAACCAGGATGTGAATGGTACCAACCAACAACATTCTCCAATCTCCCAGCCTAAATATAGAATTTCGTACTTAAAAAATCAGAATGAGTTCTGCTACCGTCTCAGGCAATCACATAATTCAAGCAAAAAGCATCGCGGGCAAAAGACAATGGAAAGCATACAACAAAATTAGTGAATTCACAACAACCCTCTGATTTCCTTGACACCATCTAGTGAATGCAATAAGCTACCAAGCCCCCATTTCAGGGAACAACATTCTACCACTTAGAAACAGTGAAGAGGACAATCTGATACCGAAAGACAGAAAATCAACAGCCGAAAACTAGGGTTCGAGGGAGAGGGAAAAAGACGAATAACCAAACCTGCTTGTTGGTCTGCGAATAATCGACCATGTACTCGTACGCGTCGGCCTGGGCATTAACCCTAGTCTCGGTGCCCTCGACGGGCAGGGCGAAGGCGTCCATCACGATGATGGCGTCGCCGTCGGTCTTCCCCTGCATCAAGCCCATGACCTCGATGGTCCCGCCGGAGCGGGCGTGGACGACCATCTTCAGGAGGGCGAGGGCGGATATCTTGACGCGCTTGAAGAAGTGGGGGTCGTTGGACCAGGGCTTGTCCTGCAGGAACTTGTTCTGGGTGGCCTCGTCGTAGAAGAAGATGGCGTCGGACTGGTCGGGCTTGGAAGGGTCGGCGGAGGGGGTGGTGGTGAGGATGTTGTTCTCGAGCTCCCATGTCTTCTGGGCTATGGCCGCTTGGGAAGCCAAGGCGTCCATGGTTTCTCTCTTCTTCTTGCCTCTTGAGATTTTGATTCCAGTCTGATGGGGAGAGACTATAAGCAAAGGGACTGAGGACTTTATTTTTTTCTCTTTTTGAGGAATTGAGGGGTCGGACCGAGGACTTAATTGAAAAGATGGAAAAAGAAGAGGGACCCTAGGTCGAAAAAGAATATTTTAAGCTGTGTCGTTCGTGTAGATTTCTAGTGCTGAGTAGGATAATATTTTAACATATAAAACTCAGGAATTTTGCTATATTTATAACCACTGTTCGGTTAATCACAACAATAAAGGTGGACATTTCATATATTTTAGAATCGCAATAATAAAATCAAATATTTTCACATCGTTCATTGTTTGTTATGAAATGCATATAAGCATAAATAAACCTAAAATGTACAAATTGTTCCCTTTCGTCACTCTGTAATGAAATTTTATAAAACAGTAAACAACTATTATTTCGATTTTAATAATCTTAAAGTTTTTTATTCCAGAGAAATAATTTTTATACTGTGAATATTAAAAATCCTATTTGTATTTATCCCATCTCGAGTATTTTTATCAGAGTTCTATCTATTTCATATTCGATTTCATCTTATCTCAAATAATGACCAAACACATGATTGAATATATTACCGCATCTTGAATTTTCGTCTTGACTGCAAACCTTGTAGTTTTGTCCTTCATGCTCTTTTTTTGTTAGTATGATCGCTGCAAGAATAAAAATGACTGAGATTGCCTCAAGTTACTTCAATCTTTTTAATCTAGTTCTTCAGGAAAAATGAGTTATGTTTATTACATTAAAACTGTTTCAGACGGAGAAAACCAATCTAAATCTATTGAAGGAAGAAGTACTTTCATCCCACGAGGGATCATAAAATTAGCCAACGAATTTATGACATTTAAAAGTTGCCACAATCGATATAATCTTAATTCATTCCAATGATATCTCGATCTTTCATCGAAAGAAAAAGCTCTCTTCATTACGAGATTAGTCTTACCCGCAATAGGGGTGAGCATGGTTCAAGTGGGCAGTTCCCACCCTAAAAAATGGGCAGTTCCTTCTTGTGTGTGTATGTGTTCTTGGGGTAACGGAAGTGGAAAATGGTGGATGTTGGGCAGACGGCAGTCGATGCCGGCGACGGCGACGGCGTGAACGGGCCGACGCTGGCCTCCCATCCGCGGGAGACCCTCAAGCGCAAGAGGGGTTCTCGTTCTCTGCTCAAGAGCCTCAGCGCCAACGAGAGGCGGGATTGAATTGCCTCGCTCAACGTCGAAATCCAGGGCCTCCTCTTACTACGGCAAAATGATGGATCAAAAGCTCGCTGAAATCCAGGGCAGGCTTGGCAAGACAAGTGCCGGCCCATTTATTGAACCAGTATCGGTACTGGTTCAAAATAGTACCGGTACTGTTCTGAAACAGTACCAAGACCCGGCCCGAAATTTTCTTAAATTTTCGGGCCGGGCCGGTTCGGGCCGGGCCGGCACAGGCCGTTTTGACAGCCCTGCCGGCCGGGGCTGGGCATCCTTCACGGCAATCGAATTCTCCAAAAGGCACTCCCGATAACCCCACTTCTCCATCGCCTTGCTCATGCGGTTTCCGCGATTGTTGATTGGTAATCCCCTGGCTCGAGCAAGTGCTTTGGTGGGAGTCCTTTTCACAAATCTTCCGATAATTTCTTCTTCGATTCTGTGTTTGAGATGCCAATTTTGCAAGGGTCGGCCAAATCGACTTTACTGTGAGCATTATTCAAATTGTTCAAGTGACGCAGTGGAGGTGGTCCTCCTGACGATAAGCTAATCCCCTTCTTCAATCTTGAAGATCACACCCTGAGGATCAGAGAATCAAGACGCAGAATCTCGAAGTATTCATAATAACCGTCATCGTCGGTTGTCTCTTGTAGTGGACTATAAATAGCCGTGGGGACTTCATTTGAAGAGGAAAACGATCAATCACCCCTACAGTTTATTTAGCGAGTTACTTTTATCCGTTCTTTAATGGCAATTGTTTATCGTTTACTGTTCAGTCTAGTTCGTAGCACAGTCATTTCGATATATTTCCCGCTCGAGTCACCACAGAATCCAACCTTCGGTGAAAGATGTTTCGTAGGCGAAATACCTTTTTAGCACGCTCCGGAAAAACAGGGAATCAGGTGCCCTGCTGTACCGCTGGAGAGGAAAATCAGTCCCCACAAGAAGTCAATGGGAGGCTTTACCATTCAGAATCCTCAACTTCTCCCAGATTCTGTAATTGGGGCCACCATGAGGAGGATGTTTGAAGAGCGACGGAACGAGTTCACCAATCACATGGTCACTCATTAACATCGTGCCGATCAAACCTTGGATTACGAACGTAGTGACCAGACTCATGTCAACGCCGGGGCCTTCAAGCCAACCGGCACCGATCCAGGTGAATCAGGTGGTCATGGGGCACATGCCTTCGACTTTTTCCGCTCATTTGAATGTCGGTGGGGGAATCCAAGCCAACTGATGCCACTGTCTGCGGTTAGGGTTCTTCGATGACCCGAAACCACTGACGGGTCAAATCGAAGTGATCCTGGGTTGGCATGTCCTGAAATTGCCATTAATCCTAATGGTCGGGTTCAAGACAATACCAAAGGAAGTAATGCCGGAACCACGAATCGGTCTTCACCTTCGCCGAATGTCGAGAACTAAAGGCCTGTCATGCCGCCGATTGACGGCGATAATGTCAGACCCGAGATTGGATTTTATAATCTGGTTGACTATCTTAGATAGACTCCAAGCTCGCGACAGGGTTACCCAGTGGAAGTCAATGGATGGCATTTGTGTTTCATGTGGTTTGGCTCCTGATCCTTGATCATATTTGTTCTTTGATTGCTCCTGCACGAAGAAGTGCAGAATCATTTCCTTTTGCTTGCTGGTGTTCATTCGTGCTTGGAATTTAGAGTTCTATTAAGAAGTGATGTAAACACCACAGGTAGACGGAGAGATAACATGAATCAGTGAATTCAATCTGGGTCTTTTCGTTTTTAGGATTCTGGCCATCATCAATTGGTCAGCACAGCCTGAACCCTAGTTTCAATTTGGGTGCTAACAGATAATTTTGGACAAAGATGCCCTCCCTCTAGCCGACTGACAAAGCCATTTATCAGAGAAAATGACTCCACTCGAGGTTCTTATTTGAAATTTTCCTATCTTTTTTAGTGAATATTATATAATTGAGGTTGAATTCTGACCCAGAGTTGGGACACATTGGAATTCTGACTTCCTGTGACAATTATGGTTGTGGAGATTCTTCTTAGTCTAATCTAGGCTTTTCTTTTGGGGAGTATTCATTGTGCTGTGATACAGACATTTGTTTACTATCGACATTCTCTGGACAAGAAATCCGATAATGAGTTTGACTCTCCTTTAATGTTCATCCTTTTATCAAAATCAAATGTAGATTAGTTTTTTTTGCAATCAGTCAAATATTTGTTCTCGCGCTAAATTATTCACATCTTTCAGCAAACATCTTTTGCAGCTTTACAATCTACTCGGAAGAAAACGTTGAATCAATCCTAAAGTTATTGTACGGATATCAATTCATTAGTAGACTTTCCAGTTTTGTCGATTTAGTCATAAAATTCTGCACGGAACACAAACGTGTTCCTTTAAGACCACTACATGAGTAATTTCTGGCAACAATTGACTGCACAAACTAAATTGAAATTTCGCGTAAAATTTTAGGACTAAATTAGCAAAGTTGAAAATTTTAGGATTGAATTAGTATTTATACAATAGTTTTAGGGTTGTAGGTTATTTTCCCCAATCAACTCTAATAAAGAATCTCTTGTTAACTAAATTTGCTTCGATTTTATTATTCGATCAAAATTGGACAAAATTTTTACTTTTGCTCAGTCTCAATAGTCCAAAACTAAGGGCGGCACTATTTTCACCCCTATTTTGACTAAGCCACTCCTTTTTCAATCAACACACCAAATACACTTATCTTTTTTTCAATTTATTATGTCTTTTTTATCAATCTCACCAACATAACTACATTTGTTTATATTTTCTCTCTTAAATGATCAATTTCACAATATAAATGTCAAAATACACCTAATAAAACATTATCTTATCATGCATCATGTCATCACTTTGCTTAGAGAATGTTCTTATTTTTAATTCATGGTCTCATTTTTTTAATTGCAAAGTTGTATAAAATGCTAGGAATTTCTAGTTATAATGGCTTACAAACCCACAATGAATTGCCTATCTTTAAGAAATGGTTTGAGGGAATTTCAAAGTTGAAAATTAAAATTCAATCTAATTATCAAGCAGATTTTGACCTTGTGGATGATTTTCCAAAATAAATTTGTAGGTTTCTAAAATTAAACATCGATAATTTGTGCTTTCTTTTGAGCTTTTTACATTTTAATATGAAATGCAAGATGGGCTGAAAATTTATCTACTCATTTTGCACTTTCAAACTTGCATCAGATTTTTTTTAGGGGAAATTTTTAAGCATATTTTAAAATTTTGATCCAATTCATATGAGATTGAATTTACAATCATTATTAATTATTTTCGTCCTAGCATGAGTTGAACAGTGAGAAGTTTCATCTTTTTTTTTTCCCTTTATGTGTTTATCCTTGTTAATATTTAGATATGATCTAAATGTAAATATGTTTGACATTTGATCATGCTTTTTACAAATTAACCTTTTCCATATTTTGATCAATTTTTCTTTTTTGATTTTTTTATCAAGATTGGCTGAATAATTAAATTGAATTTTAATTTTTTTACTTTAAAATATAGTTTCACTCACACTATTAGGAAAAAGGAAATTGCTTGTGTGTTCATAAGCTATCATAAATAGGAATATCTTGTAAATGAAAATATGATACTATAGATTAAAATTGACAACATTCTCTAGGCAAAAAATAATGAGACATGGTAAATTGGTATATTGATGGGTGTAATGGAGTTTTTGTATTGTGAAATTAATAAGAGAGATGACAAAAATAAAGGCAGTTTTGTGGATCAGGCTGATAGAAAAAGAAACAATAAATTAAAGAAAGAGGGGAGGGTGTTTTGGTAAGTTAATTAGCAAAAGGGCTATCTTAGCCAAAACATGGATGAACATAGCGTCGCCCCAGCTAATCACTACGTTCCAGTTTTTCGTTGTCTAAGCATTCTTCTATAACCTATGTCGCAGGTATCCACCTCAACAATTTTAAATGCTTCTAGATCAGCAATACTAGTACACGGAATTTCATTGATTTTCTTCATAAGTTTTGCGTAGTATTAATCCCATTAAAAATCTAAACTTGGTACTTCATGACAAATTTACTTGGTACTTCATTACAAATTTACTTCAAATTAATTTCTAGATGTGAAAAATCTACGAGAGTTGACACGTATGGATTTTAATGGAATGCTCAGGGTACTAGTTCGAGATTTTTTTGTAGAACAAAAATTAATGTGGGATAGTCTAAACTTTGGGATGTCCTTGACCTTGATTATCGGTTAATAATAGCCCAACCTCATATCAATCTTCGAAAGCCCTTCTGCAGCTTAGAGTTGATCAAAGAGATCATCTGCGGTCGTTCTTATTTGTGTAAGGGAATTGGAGCTCTCCCAAGGCGAAACACTTGACCAGATGAAGCCCTCGTCTCTCAAGTCCTGCACCAGCATCGACAATGCCTTCAGTTCAGCTAGAGCCATTGTATACGCCGCCCTCGAAATTGGACTTGATCCAGGACCTATGTCAATGGAAAACTATACCGCCCGATCCTAGGGGCAAGCCAGGAAAACCTTCGGGACGAGAAATTACCCAACAAAATTTGTTCTCCGGGTATTTGAAAACGTAACTTTCCCTGCACAACAACCCACGGCAGCATGAAGCGACCATAACCAGTCCATCCCCCAAGATTACGTCAAGACCATGCATACCTAATGCCACTTAAATCAACCCACAAGTTGTAGTCCCCTTTACTAACCATTACACACACACACACACAAATGGCACAAATAGTTCCTAAATTTTAACCCAACATGCAATGTGATCCATGAACTTTTAATTTGTCTAATGTGATGCCTAAACCTTAACCGAATGTGCAGTATTATCCATGAACTTTTAAATTATTCAATATAGTTCTTGAACTTTTGCTATACATTCAATTTAGTCTTTAAACATTGTTGTCACTAAATTTGAATTAATGAAATGACAACATCGAATAATTTCGAATAATTTCCGGACTAAATTGAACATGTACCAAAAATTAAGAGATCATATTAAATAAATTAAAAATTCATAAACCATATTACATAATGGGCCAAAATTTATAAATCATTTTTGTCATTTTATCTTTTTGCAGAGTGACGGCCTATGTATCGTTTCCAATTGGCGCATCTCCTTAGGAGGAGGATAAGTGCATGTCGCCACATGATGTAAAGGAACAGTGGAAGTGTTAGAGTGTGGCTGGAGAGGAGATCTTTAATGTTACTAGCATCCATTCACCTCACGTTGATTTGGAAGAAAGCCTTCGAGGGGCAATTCTAGGAAGATCACCAATGACGTAGATTCAACGGCATCCCTTGTCTGGAAAAGTATTTCATAAGAGGGGATATGAGCAAAGACGCGAACATGACAATGGCTTCGGTGAAAGAAATGAGGAGGGAATGTCGTTTTGGACTTCAAAATTGCGACTTTACGTTACTCGATGCCTTTCTTGAGAAACACAAGGAGCATGAGATCATATGTAGGGATGGAAAAGTCCAAATTCCACTTGCTGCGGTCAAACCCTTCAATTCTGGTTGCCGGCTCTTTCAAAACATAAGCTCATTTCATCCTTATAATGGTTTCTGAATTTTGATGCTCTCCATGGTCAAGGTCAAGCGCTCTCTAAAGTCGAACATCCGACAAGTTCATACCAGCCCACATATGCACCATTTTCTGACGAGAAATAGAAAGTTCTTATGACAATCTCCATGTACAATGAATGGGAGCACATCCTAAAATCCTAGAACAAGGCGAAAGCTACGTAGTTCAGCGGCTTTCTGCTTCAAAAATAATGGCCACCCCCTGCGTAACACTGCAGGTATAGCTGTGCTGTTATAAGCGTGCCTTGTCCATGAAGTGATACACTTCTTCAAAGTTCCATACATCAGCAAAATAAAGCAACCGACCATATGAACAGGGGACATCCCGAGAATTTTCATATATCATAATCAGTTGTCAGTAACCACAGAATGATCAAGTCAGAACATCTTTCAACTAGGAAAGCCAATCGATGTGATTTGTTGGAGACCCCCACAATTTTGTCATCGGCATTCGTTTGTACATCCACTTCCACTGCCCTCAGGCCCTATGAGCTGGGAAGAGCAATTAACAAATATTTAATAGAACAGGTAAAGTTTTTCAAACAGAGATATGCTACTCTGTTTAACAATTTCTAGTCCTGCTTTAATCTTTCAACACTACGGAAAAAATTTGAGGTCAATCAATTGAACCCAGCAGAGTTGAAATATAACTGCTAGACAGATAATTCAGCTAAAACGAAAAAAACTTCATCAAGTTTTAGATGCACTCGTAAATGCAGGGCAGAAGGAAGGTGGAATGAGTTACCTAGTTATCATAGAAGCGGAACGCCGCCTCCGGGAGCTGTGATATTGAAAGACACAAACACATGTGGATTAGAGCATTTGGAGAATTTATTCTTCCAAAAAAGAAAAAAAGAAGAAGAAGGAAAATATAAGATTTATTCAAAGCGCATGTCACTTGCTGCATGTGGATGTAACAAACTACATTTAACAGTCTGCAGGATGAGGCACCTATTGCGTATCATGTTACTTTACTATGCTTCACCAAATCAAGTCATCCTTGGTTCAAAACAGTTAAAAAACAAGGAGAAAGAAGTGACTTGTGATCTCTTAAAGGTAATGCTCTTGACACAGCCATGTCTACCAAACCTCAAAGAGTAAATTACTAACAGGCTAAAAGTACTATTTTCTTAGTTCCCCATATCAATCTCTCATTGCATGAAGCTCGGGGATCTAGCCAAACACTCCTGATATTATTTCATCCACCATTGTTCAACCCCACATTGAACTTAAGAAAGAAGCACACCCTAAGTTGCGACAAAACTTTTTGTACCAGCAACTATCATGCATATGCGTGGAGAAAGCGAATTCCAAAGGAAAATTCAACAGAAACTTCTATCGGAAATGTACCGCTGCAATCAAACAAGAAAAATTCATTTTACGAGCATCCCTCTCCCAGGAATTAATGAACAGAATGGCTGCAATCTATCCTAACAAATGAAAGAAGAAAAATCAGACCAATTGAAAACAAAGAAACAGACAAAACCTCTTACCCAAAAAACAAACAGACAAAACCTGAAGTCAGTAAACCAAGACTAAAGAAGCTTATGTTGATAAACAAAACAAATATCTGATCAAACAGGCTCTGCATAATCAAAGCACAAATGAAGCTTCACTAACCTGCGATGCCTAGAGCTAGCCCTTGAGGAACCCCTAGCACTGACAAACTCATCATCCATATCATCTAGTCGGTAATCTGCATATTCCACAGAGGTAACAGAACCCTCATCAGAATTCGATGTATCATATGTAGAATGTCGAGATCCTCTTCTTGCATCACCAACTCTTGACCTTCTTCTGTTCCTAGAACTCCTAAAGTTATCAAATACTTGATATAATATACATGATGTCCACCAATTGCCTTCATCACCTGGGAAGTCCTCAAACTCATCGCCAGTATCATTGTCACCATAATCAATAACGTAATCACCCAAAACTACACCTCGGGGAACTTCTGAATGGATAGTGCTCAAGACATCTATGATCTCTGATGATTGCTGGAAATTCTCCCAATCAAGCTGCCGAGCAGGATCGATCTTTGAGGGCCGAGCATGAGGGTGCTCTACTTGAGCATGCTTCTGCAACTCAGAGTAGGTTCCACTAAACAGACATCGGATCTCATCACAACAACGCTTCTTATCGTCTAGAATAACACGAGCTTCATCAATAACAACCCATCCAGTAACTTCTCCTCTACACAATGGGCAGGTTGGCCTACAGCCATTATCCAATTCCACGGGCTCTGTTTTTGATGTGGAAGAAGTTTCAGGAGACGAAGAAGATATTACACCATATGCGCTTCTAAACCGGTCCAAACAGTTGGAGTGCAAGTGATCTGTGCCGCACACAAAGGGACGACAGCCTTTGTCATAAGACGAGCACCGGAGAAGAACACCATTGTGAGGATAATCCAAACATATAGGACAAACCACATCTTCCCAGTCAATATCCAACTGATTATCCTCCATGACAAAATCTGACAAGATCCCTTTCCACAAATTTCTTGAAATTGTGAAAACTCGCGAGCCTACTGATGTGAACCTGCAAGTACACAAACACCGCAAGGATGTATCAGGGCAGTGAAAGCTCACTGGAAATGAGATGCTTTTGTTGAGAACAAACCCTGAACTACAGAATCTTATGTAGCAACCAAAAGGACAACTGCTTCATGGAGACTGACGTGTTCTACAAGCAAGATCAAGTCATCTGGAGATGATGAAGGAATGATTTCTGGAGGAAAGGCTAGCTAACAATGTGATTACGAATAGCATCTACACTGGTAAGCATTGACAAAATGTCGTGAGACCAATATATACTTTAAATTTGAAAGATACATCAAATATCTCCTCGAAAAATATACCACGTATGGTTGAGAAACAACCACAATCAATTTACATGGTTGTACAGCCACCGTATAAATGTACTATGACACTTCTTTCATCTTTGAACTCGAATGTCAACTTCAGGCAAACAAAAATAAACATTCTATTGATCAACAAAATATCCAATCTAAGAATCCACATAAATGGAGGTGCAGTCAACTCGTAGTACACCAGTATGACTGCGCCATTAAAAATTCAAGCCCTAGCACTTAGCCTTGCAATACAATGGGAGAATAATGATACAATTCAATGTCCAGAATGTCTGGTTTCTCTAAAATACCGCCGACTGTTCCAGATTGTCTTCCATCTTAAGGGTCTCTCTCTCTCTCTCTGCCCCTGGCGGTCCAGTACTCCTCCCAATGTTAAAAAGCTGTCAGATTTTCTATCAGATGAACGAGACATCCTTCCAGACCACACTCATCCCCCCCCAAAATTTCGTTTGAGGGACATCCTTTGAGACTGATCAAATGCAATCCTTTAATCCCTCATTTCCTTACAAGATTTCGTTTCACCGTAAGAGAACCATCTTTTCAAGACTGGTCAACCCCAACCCAACTATCATAGCACCATATACAGACGCCTTTTAAAGGAACGACTTGAAAGTCAACGTATCTTTGGTCCCGATCATCGCACAACCCGCAAATTGATCAATCCAACGTTGCAAGCATCGATATGTGCACCCGATTCGAGTCCAAAGGAATCAACTTGATTAGCTCCTACTAGTAAAGGTTTATCGCCGATCACCAAAAAAAAAAAATCAGCCCAAAAAGAGGGGGGAAAAAGATCGCAATAAAGCAAAATAAACCACGGATGCAGCTAAAGCAGCACATAAATTATCCGGAACAGGATAAAGATCAAACCGAAAAAATAAAGGGAAAAATGGAATACACCATCAGATAAGACGAAGGCTACACACTAAGCAGCCAAAAAAAAAAAACAGAAGCTCAGACCAGAAGTAAGCTCCAGACCGATCCCTTTTCCCGATCATCGACGCGAAATCTACGAAAGTCCAGATTGAGCTCGTACCTCGAAGGAGGAACAACGAGGGGAAACGGGTCATCCGGGCGCGAGAAATTCACCTCGCGAGCTAATCATAGCGCAGCAGATTCAACTGGACACGAACCCGCGATGCGCCGAGTCGATGAAACAGCGAAGAATCGAGGGAGCTTCGGGTGGCGCGTCGCTCCTTGGGAGGTGGAACTGCTCGCAAGCTCTTGAGAAGTCAGTTTCGTGACAACCAGAGCCCCCCTCTCTCTATCTCTCTCCCCAAAGATGCTCAGAACGACCGTGAGAGAAGAGAGTCCCCAGAGAGAGAGAGGGGGGGGGGGGGGCTAGAAAAGGTCAAGCAGATGTTATGAGCGAAATGACGGGAATGCCCTCTTACGTCGCCATTTTGACTTTCCCGGGTCCGCACGCCTCCTCCATCATTTGCACACATTTTCCCTTTTTCTTTTCCGGTTTTAGGTGGGGGAAAAAAAGTCAAGAAAGAAGAATAGTCAACGTTTTTCTGTTCCTGTCTATTTTCTTATCGTTTTCACTCTTCTTTCGCCTCAACTCGTTTTTCTTTAGGGTTTCATAGTTAATTCACTAAGAACTAAATCAAATGATTATTGAGTTACAGAGATGGTGGATTTTCTTTTGCATTTAATGCTTCCTTTGTTGTGTAGAAAACATTTTTTTGAAGAAATATTTTCGGCATTTAGATCGCTTAGGAAACGAGTTAACCAAAAATATTTTCCTAATAAATAAAAAATCTATATTTGAGTTCGATAAAATAATTTTTAGAAAATAAAAAAAAATTATTCTCCAAAATACGACCAGATATCAGCGCTTTGGACTGAAAACTCTACGTTTGGGCATAGAACATCAATGCCCATGGACAAGCCTAGTAATACGATAGTGTTGTCATGCTCCCTAGTGCATTGGCAAATGTCCACAGAGGCCAAGCCCGAGATCGCGGTATTCGTGCTTGGATCCCTAGTGCCCGAGCCCAAGTGCATTGATGTTGGGCTTAGGTCCACAGTGCCCAAGTCAGTCTCTCTCTTTCACTAATATTAGGTACTAGTGAAAGAGAGAGGTTGCAAGAAGAGTAAGCAATTTCCATAATAGACATGAGTACCAAAATGGTAGATGTGTCAAACGGATGGGTGTTAACACATGATTTTTAATCACTTTTTTCTCTTAAAAAAATCAATAGAGAATCCACAAAAATTCATAAAATTATAAAATTAAATTTGGAAGCCTTGGCCAAACCTAGGGAACCATCTTTGAACAAAAAATGATTTTTCATATTTTCAGTATTTTTCAGCATTTTTATTTTCAAAAATTCATAGAAAATTAAGAAAAATGAGAAAATTGAAAAAATCAACTTTGGAAGCCTTGGCCAAGTCTAAAGAACCAATTTTGAACAAAAAGTGATTTTTCATATTTTTCGTATTTTTTAATATTTTTTGAAAAATACAAAAATACTTGAAAATTTGGGAAAAATAACATTTGAGGCCAAAAAAATACACAAAAATAGTCAATATTTTTTTTTAAATCTCTTTTCATGTTGGCTATCACAAATTCAAAAAATCCAATTCGGGGTCATGTTTTCTTTCACGAGCATAATCTCGAATCGGGTCTAAAAAATCCAATTTGAGTCAATTTATTTTCATTTTTCACTTTTAGGAATTGTGACATTGTTCTCTAATAGTCTAAATTTTCATCTTGGCTTAATTGTACCCGGAATGACTCAATTTTGTAAAAGGACCTTAGTTGACTTTTGCATTTCTGAATTTAGCCCTTAAGTTAACAAAAAATGAAATTAAATTTTTTCTAGGGGCACACATGGAAATCCAAGACCTCTACCCTATTGTTTTCATCATTCTGAATCCATTGGTCGGGGATAAACATCTGTTGCACAAAAATAAGAATTAATTCTCATAAAAAAAATATTTTCTCATGCATTGCATTTTACATCAGCAGCAAAAAATGAGTTTAAATTTGACAAGCGATTGAGCTAGACATGAGGTGAATTTTGACCAAGCATAGAGGAGGTGTGCCGAAAATTGTGTGAAAATTTGGACTTAAAGAAACATTTCTCCAGGGACTGAATTACAAATACTTAAAATCTTAGAGACTAGAATACAAATACCTAACATTTGAGGGATTATTTGTAAATAACTAAAATAAGAGTTAGTGGAGAAATTATAATAGAAAAGGGAAGATAGGGAAGAAGAATATATAGAGAAAATAAGATGTGAATAGAGAAGGGAAGATGAAGAAGAAGAGAGTTAGTGGAGAAATTAGAATGGGAGATAAAATAAAGAATGGAGGATGAAATAGAGAATGAGAAATAGATGAGTGGGCTATAAAAAGAGAAAGAAGGAAACTTGGAAGCGGGGATTTTTTTAGAGAGAAATTTTGGATATTTGAGAGGGTTTTGGGAGATTGAAGAAAAATTGGAGAGAAAAAAAAAAAATCAAGAGAGAGAGAGAGAGAGAGAGAGAGAGAGAGAGAGAGAGAGAGAAGAATTCTTTTTAAAAAGAGAATCTTGAAGATGGTGGGAGTTTAAAGCTAAGTGTTACCATCATAAATTCCTCCAACAATCGACACAAGTCACAAATTCATCCCCGTTGTTCGAGCTGTAATCTTGATCCACAAGGTAATACGAGATCCGAATTCGGCAATCAAATCCATCAAATCAAGTAACGATCCTAACCATTAAAATCTTCAAGAATTTTGTTGGCCAAATGAATTGATTTAAATTTCGATTATGCCATGTCGTATTTATATGTCTTTGTATCCACATGTCGTACTTGTATTGTAATTTTCTGCATTTATTGCTTAAAAGATCCGAACCCCATATTGCAGTAGGCTCTGCATCCTACTTGGAGGTGTAAAGATCTCATGTATTCCATCTTTTGCATTTTATTTTCGCATATTTAAACCCTAGAATTGGCAGTTATACCACTTGCTGGAGGTCATAACACTGCACAGAAGTCCTTAACTCATTCCTCTTCTGGCTTCAGGGAATTTTAATGCTTATATTTATTTACTACTTTTTATATTGCATCTTTTCATTGATCTGAACCCCAGATTGAGGTAGGCTTTGCCCCCTACTTGCGGTGTAAAGATCTCTTGTATTCCATCTTTTGTATTTTAATTTCCATACCATCGAACCCAGAATGGTAAGCCGAGCCACTTGCTGGAAGTTCTTTACTTACTACTTTTTGCATTCTATTTTCTGCAGTTTAATTTCCATATTATCCAAACTCCAGAATCGTGGGCCAAGCCACCTGCTAGAGGTTATTTATTTACTGCTTTCTGCACTCTATTTTATGCATTTTGATTTCTACACATCAAATCCCAGAATTTGTAGGCCGAGCCATGTGCTAGAAGTTCTTTATTTTACTGGCTTTTTGTACTCTATTTTAGCGTTTTGATTTCTATATTTATCAAACCCAAAAATTGTAGGCTGAGTTATTTGCTGGAGGTCGTAACACTGCACAGAATTCATTAGATCACTCCCTCTTTCGGCTTTAGGGAATTTTTAATGCTTATCTTTATATTTCTTTTTATATCGCATCTTTAATATTGCGTTTATATTCAGAATATTTTACATCGTAGTCTTATTTAATTTTGAAAATATCAAAAAATGTCATTCGTGTGCATTTCATCTGGTATAGCTTTGCATACTTTGCCATGCAGCATACATATTCGTATTGCAATTTTCTGTTTTTTTCGATCCGAACCCCAAATCGCGGTAGGCTCTGGCTCCTATTTGGTGTGTAAAGACACATGTATTCTGTTGACTAATTTTGTGATACGTATGTCGTAGTGACCCTAACTCATGCAATTTGCATGCAATTAGTGGTATGAAACGCAACTCCAGTTTTTAAGTTGAAAGCCCCGACCAAAACCCCCCAAACCCAACCGCGCCAACTTGTGGACTTAGAAATAAATCCTTACCCTCCCTTCATTTTCAACGGACATTCTTTAGTTCAACACGTATACTTAAGCATACCTTAGTTTCCAAAAGTCAAAGCATTAGTTGTATGTTTTTTCAAAGTATGTGTTTTTAAAAGTAGATGACGTAACGCCCAAGCTGATTTTGCAACACGATTTGACCTTGAAATGCCGAGATTACTTCTTTATTGTAAGTCAAGCATTTGTTTGAATTTCGCGTGTGGATCTTGTACACTGTTGTATGTTGATTGCTATTGCTAGACACTCAAATTCAAAAAATGGTAGTACTTTCTTCACGGGGTAAACTCAGAGCATTGCACAGCTGCACATACCTTCATACTTTGTTTGTCTATTATGATACGGTATCATCATGTCATGAAGTTCTGAATTTTGGTGCGTCGTCTAACGCTTCATTTTGCATTTGATTCTTGCTTTTCTTGCCGTGGGGAAAAATTATCCGAAAGTCCTAAATTTATTACACTTTGTTCAGTTCAATCTTAAAAACTTTCGACTTTGCAAATGAGTCTTAAAGTAATTTTATGCTTTGCCAATTGAGCCCATTCAGCTAATTTAGTCGAAGATCACATGTTAACCTTTTTACGTGTATACAATCATGTGACATGGACAATTTTTATAATGAAAAAAATCATTATTATGATTATTATGTTTCTTTTCTTTTTTCCTTCCAAGCCCGACGAAGTTTGCTAGGCAACCCTTGCCAGCCCTTGTAAAAAAAAAGGAAAGAAAGAAACAAAAAAAAAATAAAAAAAAACTAGATATAAATTTTAAAAAATAGTAAAAAATTATCCATGTAAGTGTCGATCGTCCTACGGTGGCACTACTAGTGTTCACATCAGGAATTTCCGACTAAAATTGATGGGATTGATTCAATTGGTAAAACTTAAAAATGTTTAGGACTCTATTGACAAAATTAAAACATTTATGATTGAGCTGGCCAAAGTTCAATAGATTTAAGACTTTGTAGACAATTTTCCTTTGCCGTTGTTCCAATCCGAGTGCATTCTTCGCATAATTCTATTCTTTTCTGTGGGTTGTGGAAGGGAACGTTAGAGATATCCTCCCTTATTTATTCACGAAACTCATCTGATCGCACATCCACATGGTCTCATCTGCTAACCAAAACAATCGTCTGAAGTTGCCGATTCTCCAATTAGAATTGCCCCAGAAATTTTCTTTTTCTTTTTTGGGGTCAAAAAGACGTTCATATAACGAAATATCATGAGTCTTTACAAGAAGAGCTCGAAATAGGTGCATCAAAATAGAGTAGCTCCCAAAGGGATTGTGGGGGGTTTAGAGACCCAAGATACCGGAATACAGTTTAAATGGTGCGACTTAGCCAACCAATCACCTGCAAGGTTTGTATTTCGACTCCAATGCCGAAGTACAGCTGTCCGTCTCTATAGAAATCTTCGTTCTACTCTCTCCCTTCAACTCCACATACTTCGCTAAAATTGCGCCAGAAATCAAGGGTGATGTAATTGTTAAGTTCGCGCTAGTCTGCGAGAAACGGGGCCCCTTCCCCTTCCCCGAGTCGAGAATCCATCCAATGCCGAGACTTCTGATGGCTGCAAAATGTCAAAGTGCCGATTGACTGAGAGAAGGATAATTAGTCTCGGCTTGACTCGGACCGTCCCTGTCAAATCTCGTTGAAACTCAGTTTGGCGAAGTCGTCAAAACACAACCGGTCACTTGCTCTCTTTTGACTTTGCGTAAGCTCTCACACGTTTAAAGAGGAGGAATAAAATGTTTAGGGCATAATTTTTCAGAAATTTTCGTCCGAGAAAGTAGAACATCTACATGATTCTCAAGTTAGGTAAACCTAAATAAAGGATCAAGCCAAAATGAACCGCCCTAACATAATAACGGAGGACTGGATCAGATCCACCAGAAAGAACAAAAAAGATTGGAATTTTTTTTTTTAAAAAAAAGCATCTTGTCATAAAGACTTAGATTGGCTTATGGAGGGATTTCGCTTATGAGCATTACCAACACTGCAAGAATCATGCTGAGCCACTCTATTCAATGGTACGATCTCAATACTGAGGGACGAGGAAGTTTGAACCACGCGCGAACGTTGTACTCGAGTGTTGGGCACGATGAAGTTCGGGGTTTACGAAGACAGCCGAAATTTGTGCTCAAAAGATATTAACCCGCAAGTTGGCTGATCTCATTCTCCACCGATGCTCTCTACATGTAGATCTTGGCAAACTCCAAGAGAAGAAAGATCCACAGCACAAGGAGCAAAAAGCTTTCTTGCTCCCTCGCAGTTGATATTATATACACTACAATACATCAGACATCTATAAATTGGGGCAGCACCCAAGAATAAATATAAGTAAATAAAGAACGAGAGGAAAAAAAAAAGAAAAGAAAAAGGAGGAGGTGGTTGCGAGCGAAGGGCGTCAAAAATTGTGGAAGTTAGATCTCTTGACAAGGGAAAAGAAAAGATGTCTAGTTCCCTTCATACCGACAATGCCGTGGCCTTTGAACCATGGCGCGACGGAATCGAACTCATTTTAGCAGTTCCGTGGGTGCAATATGGGCAACTTCAAGAAGTCGGTGTCATGGATCCTTCAGATCTACGAGCAGCCTGACTAGAAGCTGAGGACCTCTCCGACGCACGGACATTGTACCTTTCATAGACCCTCTCGCGATTCTCTGACCACCAAGTCTCCGCCTGATGCTCCCCGAATCTTCTCCGGCTGCAGATGCACTCTCAAATTAATTGCCATAAAGGTGGAAGACACATGAGCCAAACAGGCACATCATTACATTAAGAAGGAAACCGACAATACCAAATGCTGCACTTCTATTAGATAAATTCTGCACTTCCATCTAGTGACATAAGTGTCTCTAAGTAGATTATAAATTTCCTAGTTTCCTGTTTTCTTCAAGACAATCTCAATACAGGAATAAAGGACAATGCCCATAGCAAATGGTGCCTAAATGAAATGACACTTTCTTTCAGGAGGCATGCTGCATTTTCCTTGAAAAACGAATATGGGATGGTATCAGTGAACAAACGTTCCCGCAGCTATTCCTATTACCACAGCCATTAATAGACAGGTCAAGTAGTAAACCAAACAAAGATAGCATTCATTTTGGTAAAATGAGGGTAATAAACTCATACGGCAACAAGGACAGAATGCATGAGAACACAATCTTACGACCCATCAAAGCATCTCCTGGCTCAGGACCATCTCAAAGATCAATTGATGACACCAATTTAATGTTCAAATAACGAGACAAAGAAATCAGCTCATTACCTGAACCGCACTCTCTTAAGATCTCTAGTTCCATCAAGCAAGGCCACTAGGGTTATATACACACCGGGCTCATACTGTTCGCTCCATTCAGCCTCAACTTGACTATTGTTACTGGTCAATGCAGAGTTCCTGGAACCAATCCCATTCTCTCCACTCTGTGAGGGCCGAGACTCTCCACCATGGACCACCTCTGTGTCATTACCGTTAATTGTCTGATTTCCTTGTTCGCCATTAGGAAGCCTGACATCACAGTGATCATCTGTCTTACTGGAGGTCAGAGGGCTCTGATTCTGTTGGTGCATATTGGTTTCACCGGCTGGAACTAGAGTTCCAGTAGATCGACTCAGATTTTGAATTCCAGTGGCTAAAGCAGATTCATTTGCTGCAGATGAAGCCACGAAAGAGGAGCTAAATGAATCTGATCTGGAATGACATTCACTATTCGCATCAGGACGGTAAATGCCATTAAACTCCAATCCATTCGGCAGGCACTTCTGTATCACACTCTCCGCATCATAGACACCTGGTGGAAGTCGTTCAGCCATTTCCTTCAGCTAACAAAAGGAGACAAATCTCAATAATTATAAGTCAGAAAGTGAAAAATCATAAGGGCCATTTCTGAGGAAGAAAAGGCACGGAATTTGCAGCACATACTCACGAATAAAATGAAGAGTTACGTATTTGAAAGAGAAGGTAAAATAAAGAATTTGAGATTCACAATCACAGATAGCCATTGTTATTGGTAAATTTCCCTTTTGCGGGAAATTTTCTCTATCGGAATATCATCAGATCCTGGTGTCATAACAAATTTGTTTCTAAAGGAGTGGACATGGCAACAAACCATGGACTTGCAATGCAGAGATGAGAAAGAAACCTGCGCTGTGAGTGACTTAATAACTTCTTTTGCAGCCCTAGATTTAGCTGATTCTTCTGTAGCCAGTGACATGGCTTCCTGGGCTTTCTTAGTCGATCTTTGCAGCTCTAACTCCTGATGTTCACATCTTTGTCTGAGACTCTCAACCTGACCAGATCCATGAAAGCTGTGAGACTACTAGTTTCTTTCAAGGATATTGATCCAAGGAGATAACAACTTCAAGTTGACATACCTGAGCACGCAACTTGAGCACTTCTTGGTTTAAAAGCTCATTTGTCTTCTTCAGACTGTCCGTTATGCTTTTGGAGAAGGAAAGCCCTGATGTTGTTGGAACAGGTGTAGCAGAACGAGGTGGACTGGGCCTTCTAGAAAAAGGTGACACAGACCTAGAACTAACTCCAGACGGAGTAAGAACTGGTTTTGGAGCAGAGCGTCGCAGTTCAGTCGCTGTAGACAAAACAGCATCTCTTAGCTGCAAAAATGGGGGAGCTTGTGAGGAATGAACCAAGGAAAAGGTGTCAGCCTTTTTTCCTTGTTTAGCAGCTTTACTGTCCAGCTGCTTAATCAAGTCCATATTAGAAGGCACACTTGCCTTTGACAATCTTAAATCAGCCTTGTCTAATCGGTCCTTGTTTTCACCTGATAAGCGAGGCACAGAGTTCCTTCTATTGTTGACACTGCCTTCCAAAACCTTACTCAGCTTAGCATAACATGAATCACACACACGATATGGTTTGTTAGGACTGGGTGCCAAGGCTGCTCTTAAAGCTTTTCTAGAACTGCATGAATGGCAATGCACAAGCCCACAATTATAGCAATTGTGCCTTTTTCGAGTAAATCCAAAAGCCTGCCTACAAGCAGCACACTGAGACTGCTCAGCACCAGAAACCCATTTGTGAAGACATATAGCTGCTGTGTAGTTTGAACCACAAGATATATACTTCACATGCCGGTCCTTCAAAGCTTCAACTAGAGTTGGTGTTTTCCGATCCTCGAGATCTCCATGGCCCAACCTCCCATTAGCACCCTTTCCCCATGTATAAACTTCATTCCTCGCTGTCAATACAGCCACATGGTATGAACCGCAGGCAATTTCTTCAACAGTTTCCCCAAGGAGTTTGTCCTCTACTAAGTTTGGTACCTTCCCATCAGACTGAGGATTCCCAAGCTGACCACAAACAGTACTCCCCATGGTGAAAACATACCCTGATGTAGTTAACCCAACAGTAATACTATGCCCGCAAGCAATTTTGTAAAAATTATAGTCTATAAGGGACGGCACACATGTGGGTTTAAGCCGTGGCTCCTTGTCTCCATGTCCTAGGCGATTTTTATCTCCATCGCCCCAAGTGAATAATTTCCCTGAAGAAACAGCCGCACTCGACTGTGTGACGATAACCTCCACAACAGCAGCAGTATGCCACACCCCACAAGCAGCAGCGATTGTCCTCAACCCTAAAAGAGATTCTACTTCTTTGGGAGACGTAAAGCTTTCCCTGTCCCCGTGACCCAAAGCACCGAAAGTTCCATCACCAAAGGTAAAAAGCTGTCCACTTGATGTTATCAGTGCGGTGTGCCAGGGCCCACAAGTCACTGAAGCAACTTGAAGTCCCTCAAGAGGACCTGAAACCCTTTTGGGTATCCAGTGGCTAACATCTGTACCGTGACCAAGAAGCCCAGCATTATGTGTGCCATCGCCCCACGTATAAAGTTCCCCAGTCACTGTCACAGCACAGCTGTGGAACTCACCACAGGCAACAAAGTCCACATTGACAAAAGCCAGAGGTTCAACTAAACGAGGATGGGCCACATCCTTCCCAATGCCATGGCCAAGCCGGCCTCCTGATTCTTCACCCCATGTAAACAATTCACCTTGCTTCGTAACCAAAGCAGCATGTCGAACACCACAAGCTATGTGATGTACATCCAGAACAACATTGGATTCTAAAGGCCGAGGCACAAGTACATCTGCTCTCGTTGTCACAAAACTAGAATTTTTACCGGCATCCACCCTGACAATGCCATCACATATCACCTCACCCCAAATGTACACATCACCTAAAGCATCACAATCATCGGGTGCAGAACCATGACTTGACGTGCTGGGTGCACTAGAAACACTAACTCGAAAAACATCTGAATTAGATCCTTTTACTTGCATGTTTGTGTTGTCTGATGCTACATGTGATCGGTCAAAATGGAAAGAGTTCTCACTATGGAAAGTCTTCGGAGAAGAATTTGGATTAGAACTCAAAGAAAATTCAGGAGAACTGATATCTCGTGTAGCACTGGCAGAACTGTCACTCTGACTATTTGATGTCAAATCTCTACTGTCCTGAAATAGTTAAGAGCCAAAAAAAAAAAAGGTCATTGGCAATAAACATTGACAACCACTAATGTCTTAAAGCAGAGTTCCGACCATAAACAACAACTGATGTCTCACAGCAGACTAAGGGCGCGCATGAGAACGTTTCTGTTTCTCTATTTCTGTTCCAAACCTATTCCAGAAATAGGTTTGGAACAGAAACTCGTTTGGCAATGCAAATCTGTTTTTCTATTTCTGGAACAAAAATCTGTTCCAGAAATAGATTTTGGCCCAAAACCAGAAACAAAAAATTTTTGTTTCTGGTAGAAATAGAAAAATCTATTTCTGTTCCAGAAATTAAAATTTTTGTTTCTGAAAAAATCTAAATCTGTTCCAGAAATTTTTGCCAACAGAAATTATTGTCTGGTGTGCGCTGTGCCTAAAATACCCATCAACATGCAAAATTACTTATCCCACTTGCAATTAATCTATGTTCTTTGCAATGTAGCAGCAAATATAACATACCTATCATCAGATGTTGGATAAAAACATTACTAGCTCTCACTCATAAGCATAATTATAGTTTACATAACCATTGGCCAAAGCATGAAGGATTTTAAAACAAGAGGACATTCAAACGAATTTCTAGGTAGGAGGCATTACCTCAAGATAGAGACTGCCATCACCCCATCCATCAATTTTTGAGCGTCCTCCCTGACCAGTGGAGATCAGTGCTTTGAGGCCTGCAATCCACACCTCAGCCTCAACTTTGTCCTTGCAGATCTGGAGAAATTTAAATCTCACATGCATAAAGCAAAAACAGAACTCACTTCAAATTAGAATAAAGAAAAGCTCTTCGCATCTAGTGAAAATCTCATGTTTCCATCACTAACCAGATCAAGTGACCGTTTCCCGTTTTTGTAGATAAGAGAGAAGGACAAATAGTCCTTCTCTGGTCGCAGATAACGTTGAAATACAGCCTGACATAGACAGAATAAGTAGAAGATTTCAATGAGAGCATACATGGTAAGTGTATTTAGTCAAGCAATCCTATCTCTCTCTGAATGTTTACACGAACATAATTTCAAGGAGAGAATGAAATGATATCAAAAGCAAGAAATGGAATCTCACAGTTCTTTGTCCAGGAATAATTCTTGAAACAGATGCTAATTTCAAACTCTTTTCACCACTACTTGATATCCAAGATCAACGATGCTTCATCCTGAAATTCACAGTAGAGCAGTGGCCAAGTTAGTAGCATAACACACTCAGTGAGGAAACATAGCACTGAGGTACCAATTAAAAGTGCCACCAGAAAACATGCTTGTCCAGTTCATTATCTTCAGGCCGAAATTGTTTTCCAAGATAAAATCTTCAAGTTTTAATGAACAGGAATATTAATGACACATAAAATGCATAGAGTAGGATAATCTTTGTGAGAAATCTTCAGAGGAAAGCAACATTAATATTAGAATCTTAAAAAAAAAGAAAAGGACAGAATAAAACCTAACTATGAATTACCTATAAGCAAGAAATTTTTTCAAAATCTACCTGGCAAAAACAAATAAAGAACTTGGGCCCATAGCAGACAGCTAGGGGAATGCTTTCCCAACTTAGATTTTATGGCTCCAAATGATGTTATCAAATGAATAAGACAGACTGCTAGAGGATAGCAATTCCATGTAACAGCATTATCTGTAAAGAATGAAATCCTCTAGCTTCATTCAACATTACAGATAAATTATCCACATAAATCACTGCATGTCTCAATTTTTAGACTCCTCTCTGCAGCAAAGGAAAATGATAACGAGGCAATGTATCATTCCAATGGTTTAAATCACCCATGCATTGTGATGAAAGGAGGCGAGATTTATTTTACAGCATTTTCTTCCCAGGGTCTCTCTCGATAACTGTCATGTCTGTGAAAATAGTGTCATCCGAATAATCTTTTAAAAAGCTTACGATGGACTAAATTAATAAATTTATTAGTAACACTTACATTAGATAGTTGAAAGGGCAGAATTTAGGCTTTCCTTTTCGACCATACTTCAGCAGTTGAGCACCCTTTTTCAAGCAATCAATGCCTGCAAAAAATTATGAACGTCATTATGTTGAGCAAGAGAGAATAGTATAAGCAGTTCGAAGGAGAATTGGAAAGCTAGTTGGGTTTAAGCCGGAACATTCATATGGCTTCATCCATGTCTAGCAGACAATCACCGAACAAGTTTCAAGATAGACAGCAGCTTAGGTTTCCTAATACAGAGGAACATTTTTCCCTCATCCAACTATTGTCTTGATAAACATATAGTGGCATGAGGAGGTTGATGCATCCAAAGATTAATAATATGACCCAATAATACTTTACACCATAAGAGTAAAACAAGCATAATAGTCGTACTTCTGTAGTTTCCCATAACCCAATCATGATCAACATGCTTGCGTCAAATGTGTTGGTATAAATTGGCTGTATGCACTAACGGACTCATGGACAGCTATGCCATTTGTAGCACTCTTAGCACTATTGTCTGGGAAGTGCATGTAACTTTATATGTTGCCATCCTCAGCTTGCATTTTGCAAACTTTTTATCTCGCACTTCCAAACTTAAGCTTCCATGTCTGCCGTGACCCATATGAATCATTGGTTAATTTGAGATAGTTAGGTCTCAAGTATCTTATGTAACCACCTACTATTGATTGAAGTATATCTTAGAAAAATTATCCCAGATAGCACAATATCCTTCCTAATTTCCTAGCCAACTACCTTTAAGGGAAGAAGCTTCTGTAAACCTGAGAGTTTATTACTCTGTTTCTAAAAATGTCTATCCAAATAGATTCAGTATATGTATATTTATGCTACAAAGGCCCTATTATCTGCCATCACAAGCATTTGTGACGAAAGCTGAGATCGATCATAAAAGGCTAGGGGAGAGTAACTATCCATAAGCTAATGCAAAGGACCAGGACTTCCAATTCTACTCACACTCCTATGCAAGAGCCACTGCAAATTAAGGGATTTACCGAGACCAAAAAAGAAGTAGCAAAGAGTGAAACCCTCTCTGTAGGCTAACAATTGCGCTCAGCCAAGCACTCGATCAACATAACCCTTAGTGAAACCCTTCATCCTTTCCACAACCACAGTTTAAGGTTACAATACGGACTAGCAGCAGCATATATGAGGCTTTGTTGAGACAGCATGAAAGCACAAACTTAATTGCCTCAAAGCTTCCACAAGGCAGAAGAACTTGAGACTCCTCGCCATACTCCACCACCAACCCCCAACAACACCCCCCCCCCCCCCGGGGTAACTCTTCCTAAGACAGTCTTGGTTGAAATAGCAGAAGGGGAGAAATGAGTTTAGATATTCTGATGATTCAAAAGGATTTAACTCTTATAGAATTAATGAAAAAGGGTATATTAATTATCGAACCAGTTCGTTTGTCTATCAAAAATGACGGACAATTTATTATATATCAAAGTCTAAATATTTCATAGCCCCAAATTAATCAAAGATACCGAAAAAAAAAGCTCTTTTCTATCAAAATAAAAGGAAGAGTTTGTCGATTACACGTTTTGAGCATGAAGAGTTTCGCTTGAATATCTCACTGGGTCTCCAGTCATAACCACGCCTTAGAATATTCACTCCCCCTTTCTTCCAATTCCTTGATGTTTGGAGCAGTTGCTCCAGTTAACAATCGGTGAGGATATCCACCTCTCAAGGATACCAGATTCTAGTTACTACAATCTCTACTTCCATAGTCTTTCTCCAACTGAGGGCAGGGCCCCAGTAAGTCCAGAGCTTGCAAAGCATTTCCACAAAATTAAATGAAATCTAACCAGCCCAAAAGCCTCAAATTTGTAATCGACAACATAACATCTCAACAGGAACAACGAGGGGAAGAAGACTGCCAACTCGACGCACGTCCCAGCGTAACTCAGAGAGAGAGAGAGGGAGAGAGAGAGAGAGAGAGAGAGAGAGAGAGAGAGAGAGGGGACCTGCTCAAACGTCACGGTCGGCATTCCCGTAGCTAACAAGATCTGCCATTCCATTATGAGTTTCACCGGAAATCCACCGCCCTCTCCGATCCCTCACCGGACGCCCGGACATCATATACCTCTGGACGACGTCAACACTACCATCAACGATCCCTCTCTTCACACCACCACCACCAATGCAATATTTACCTCCCCCACTCTCTGCAGGCACCGAGAAGAGAAACGCCAAAAAAGCTTCCGCTCAGCACCCTCACAAAGAGATCTGTCGACTCTCCCCCGGGAAAATCGAACAACCTCGACCTCTCCCAAAGTCAATACGATCACAGTCCCGAACTCGGCAGGCACTCGCTTCGGAGCCTCGGGCTTAGCACTGGCTGCCGGGAGAGCTCACCGTCCTCGGATACCGAGATCGCCGGGAGAGGCTGGAGCTCCGGCGTCCGAGAACACGACGGAGGCGATGGGGACAGAGGAAGAGAGAGAGACAGAGACAGAGAGAGGAAGAGTTTTCTCAGAGACTGTTGTAAAAAGGAAGTACAAGTGGTCAAAGAGAGAAAAAGCGAGAAAAAATGAGGAAAAGTACGCGGAGATGAAATCGCTTCTTCTTTTGGCTAGATTTCCGAGAAAGGGAAAAAGAAAAAAAATAATAAAATAATCCCAATCTAGAAGACATCTCATGGGCCAGGAGCGAAAAAGAAAATGGAAAACGATTTTATCGAATTCCTTTTTCCTTTTTTATTTTTTTTGGGGGGGTCGGGGTGTCGTTATATCTTGGTAATGTAATAAAGAGGGTGCGTACGTTTGGCGTTAATGTGGGCACGTCGTGACTTGTGAGGGCCGTGTTCGGTCGGGAAGCCCAGCACAGAAGCCAGTCGGGAAAGGGAACGCTGTCCCTGCGAAATGACCGTTCTGGCCCCCCCCGGCCCCAACCCGGTGCGGGCGGGGGATGGGTACGTGCCACCACCTGCACAGGCGTGTGTAGCAAATTGATTAGGTGACGCCTTAAAAAATCCCACATCGCACGGCAAAAAATGGCACTCAAGCCACCTTTATCCCCCAACATCAGAAAAAAGGAAAATTTTCCAATGGAGGTTCGATTTTTTTCTTCAAATAAAAATCTAAATTAAATTTTATTTCAAATAAAAACATGAACTACCCTTATTATTATAAAAAAAATTTAACCAAAGACATTTTCATCGTTTATTTTTTTATTTTTTCTGCTTTCTTTTCTCTTTTCCCATTTCTTTTTTCCTTTTTGTTCCCTTCCTTGGTCACTATTGACTAGCCACCGGCGAGAAGGAAGAGAACAAAAAAGGGAAAAAATGAGAAAAGGGGTAAAAAAGAAAATATAACAAAAAAAAAGAGAAAATGCCATTAGTCTAGTCATTCTTTAAAACAATGAAGACACTTCTGTTTTTTTTTTAAATTAGGTTCATTTCATGTACTTATTTGAAATTTTTTGCTCAAAAAAATTACAAACCGATGCGTCAATCACAAATTGATACACTTATGCCATGTTTACTCCAAATTAATTTCCATGTGTAAAGAGATATGAATTTTGAAGGATTATTGAACAGAACGGTAGTGCCGTATTAATGGAAATGTGGATTTTTTTTGGGCCGTGCTCCGGTGCAGTACGTGGTTCGAGGATCCTAGAGGCGCTCGGTCATCTTTATCCCCCAACATCGCACAACAAAAATCCCTTCAAAAATCCCACATCGCGCAACAAAAATGGTACTCAAGCCATCTTTATCCCCAACATCGAAAAAAAAAAGGATGAAATATTTCAAATGAAGGTTCGAAATTTCATTTTTTTTTAAATAAGTGTATAAAGTGGATATTATTTCAAATAAAAGCATAAAATGCCCTCATTTTTTTTCAAAGAAAGATTTGACCAAGGACATTTTCATCGTTTATTATTTTCTTTTTTCCTCCTTTCTTTTTCTTTTCCCATTTCTTTTGGAAGGAAGGGAACAAAAAGGAAGAAGAATGACAAAAGAGAAAAATATATATACAAAAATATTTAAAAACAAATGACGAAAATGCCATTGGTCAGGCCATTTCTTCGAAACAACAAGGACGCTTCGAGTCCTTATTTAAAACGAGATACACTTCCGGCCATTTTTTGAAATTTTTTGCTCAAAAAAATTACAAATTGGTGCTTCAATCACAAATTGATACACTTACGCCTCGTTTATCCGAATTAATTTTTCATGTTAAAAAGATATGAATTTTGAAGGATCATCGGGCGGAACACTCGTGTCGTATTAATTCAAATGTGGTGTTTTTTTTTTTTAAGGGAAGAAGGTGGGTCGGGGGGTTGTTTCGGATCCCATTCTCCGGCGCAGTACGAGGTCCAAAGATCCTAGAGGCGCCCGGTCATCAGATTCATGGCCGTGGGGGAAAGAAGCGGGAGACATGGCGAATGTGATGAGATTTTGGTTTTTGGGTTTTCATTTCGAGTTTCTGGGAGGCCCCAAAGTTGGTTTTCGGATTCAGACCAAAGACAAAAGCCTCACTTGTTGGGCAATTTCGTAATTTGCCTCAAAAGACAAAAAAATAAAACAAAAAACAGGAACAAAAAACAAAAGCCTGAGCCAATCGAGGCGAAAGAATGTCGCTTTAAGGTGAAGCACACCTGGCATTGATGCGCCCCCCCGGTTGCTCTTTTTATTCCTTCTTCGGATCGTCTCCAAGTAGCATGGCACCGCACCATGGGGATTTATGGACCTCGTCCTAAGTCCTATCTCGCCCCGCCCGTGTGCTTCGGGGAATCGCGAACCGGACCGATCTCCGGACAGTCCGAGCGTATTTGTTTGAGGAAAAGTTCTTTTCATTGATAAAATTTTCGAACTTCTACTCGTTTCGTTCATCGAAAATAATTGACCAATCGAAAATACTCTCCGATCAATAGAAAATATTTGTACATAAAATTAGAAAAATGAGAAGAGGTAACGGCTTTTTCCGAAATTGCTTATTGAGAAGATTTTGTTATTTTATTTTCTATTTTCTTTTCCTTTACCTTCTTCTTCCATCGATCGCCAAGCCTAGGCTTTTTTTCATTTTCATTTTCATTTTTTTTCTTCCTCTACGGATCAGCAACTTGCCACACGAGGTCATGCCTTCCCATATCTATTGAGGCTCAAGCTCGTCGGCCTTCTCCAGAGTTCGAGCTTGACAAATCATGGTAAGGCTCAACCTAGTGTGGCCAGTTGCCGACCATCGCCATGAGGACCGGCGACTGGCCGATGAAGAAGGAAAAAATAAAATAAAATAGAAAAATAAATTTAAAAAATCTAATCTTTTTTTAATTTAGATAAATTTATGAGATTGAAATCATTTTTTAAATGAAATCCAAATACTAGAAAATGTTTTCGGTTAAATATCCCGATGAAAAAGATATTTTGCTGAAAAACAATTTCTCTAAAAGTGTTTTTTTTTTTTTTAATCTTGAAGTTTCCCTCAGACGAACGCAACCTAACGTTGAAATTTCCCTGTCCAGATTACGTGGGCGGGCGCGTGTTGCGAGACAAGGGAGCCGCATGCCCGGTCGGGTCGACTCAAATCGGGCTTCGGATCTTGTGGCTCGAGTGGGCCCACTCGGGCCCAACGGGCCATCTTATCTACGAGCGAGCCAGCCAAGACGGTCCGGGCCTTGGATCGAGGCACCGAGTCAGTTAGTACTGCGCCCGAGGACGCTCCCGTCCTAACGGTGGACCGTCCCGCACTGGATCCTCACTATTTTGCCTCGCGCTGCCCCGTCCCCCACAGCACGAGAAATCGAAGGAGAAGCATGAGAGGGCAAAACATCGCAACAGCAATTCCCTCAGAAAGCTAGCGACCTAGGGTTTTAACTAAGCCCAATCCCAAAGCTCGCGAGCGAGCGAGATCTCTCCCCTCTCTCGTCCCTCTCTTCGATTACCTCTCTGCTCGCCGCAGATTCTTCCTCCTCCCTCTGTTGCCCGCTGCTCTATTTAAGCTTCTCTGCCCAGATTAGGAGGATGGGGGACGGTTACTGGAATCGGCAACAGCCCGTCGTTCCTTCTCCTGGGCTGCTCAAACGGCCTCGCCTTGATTACGGTACTCTCCAGCTCTTGCGAGTTTCTTTTGCTGTGTTACTTTTGTTCATGGGAAGCACCGGATGAGAAATTGTATAGGGATTTTTCGAGATTTTCTGGGTGTGGCTATGCCCAATTGAATGGTTGCGATTTGGGGGAAAGCTCTGTTTCTTGTGTTAGTGTAATGGCTTTTCGCGAAATTTGCTTACTGCATAGTCTCCGGAATTTCAATGTTGTTCACCTAGAACTTGGTCCTGCTTGTGTTTCTTGATTGTTTGCGAATGGCCGTTCTTTCTGGAGTCTAGGTTGTGAAATAGACTTGAGGGCATTGCGAAAGGTGGTGAATTTGAGGGGAAAGGCGGCACTTTGTAGTATGTTGTCCTCTTATGTTGGTTTAGCTTCCGGAGGCCAATTTGTGCTCTGGATCTGTCGCAGTAAAACAAGTGAAATGGTGACATGCTTGCAATCTTGCGGTAATCTGCTCTTTTGGCAGTGTCTTACATGCATGGCACCCATACCATCAATTTCATCTGTGTGCTAGTTTTTCCCATAATATTTCTATGCTTATTGTTTGATTCATTTTCACCGGACAAACCTTTGTGTAAATATTCAAGGATCTTCAAGAGAGAGCGAGAGAGAAAATACTCAAAAGTTACATCTTTGCTCAATAACTTAACAAAAGCTTACATTAGATGGAACTATTTGTTGAGCTTGAGACACAATAAAAAAAATCTTAATTTCCTTATTTATGACACCTACTAACTGTTGACTAATATCCGTGATTGTACTTCAACACTCCCCCTTAAGATGAAGCATCCATCTTGCTTATGATAGGTGCAAGTTTCTTTCGAAGTCTGTAAACAAAGCACCATATAAGTTGGACCTTACAGTAGACAAGGGATGTGGATACATTGAATGGGATTTAAGACAACGACGACTATGTAATGCAGACCTTACACGTCAAATTGAATAATTTACAATAGCAGCTATTTTGACTAAAGCTTCAAAGAAACAAATGGAGATCAGAAAATTAAAATCTCTCTCTTTCTCACACGAGCAAAGTACAACATGTGAGAACTTGACTTTATCATTTGCGGAAACATAAACTGCATCACTCCATGGCACTCGATTGTGGCTGCTCAATGGAGGTATGCTGGGCTCCCCGGTGACTTCGCTTGTCGATGAAAATTGCAATCGAAACTGAGTTAAGATTGGATAAATCCGCATTAGGCGTTGAGATTTTAGAAGACCCAAAATAGGTGATTCTGTTGAAGATGAGTTGCTGCTGGATAGGGCCTGTTTCTTTGAACTTTTTTCTTTAATAACTGAGAAATTTCTGTTAAAGAAACAAAAAAAGCACATAAACCAAAGCAAATTTGTGAAGCTCGACCAAAAAAAGAGGAAAGATCAGAGGATAACGAATGATTTGAAGAAAATTGCCAGGATAGAAGCCTTGATGAAATCCTGGAATAGAGAATAGAGGGGACTTGACCAGTGGTGGCCACCACCAACACACAGAGATGAGGCCAGAGTCCGACTTTTGACAATTTTCACACTTCACAATCAACAAAGAAGAAAATAGATGAACAGAGAACTTAGGCACCCGAACTGGCTCGATGAAGATGACAGAGAACGATGGCCAAGGAACGATGTTGACTAAGGATGGTGCTGCTCTCGAAGACGACTGGAGTAGATCTACAAGCAGGGAATGACAATGCTGCTCTTGAAGACAAGTAGGTGTGGCTGCTCTTGAGGGTGACAACTGAGCCAAGTGGGCAGACCTAATAGGACTTTCGACTAATGGAAGAAGAGGGGCGAAGGACAGCTTGTAACTAAGGCTCTAAGCTTGTGACCAATGACAGCGAGGCACAACTCCGCCTAGCGATGAGCAAAGATTGGAAGGAAGCTCGATGGATTGACAGAGAAGAATATGCTGATGTTGCTGTTGATGGTAAGGGGACAAAGAAGACGATAATTGCAACGGAGATAATGATTGAGATGAAGAAGCTCAGACAAGATGATAGTTGGCTTGCTTGCTGACTTGATGGAGGAGACAACAATCAACCCTTTTTTTTTTTTTTCTGTTTTGATTTAAGACTAATGGCAAGAAGAAAGATAAAACTAGGATTTTGATTAGGGTCCTTCTCTCTTGGTGGCTTTCATACCATGTAAATATTCTAGGATCTTCAAGAGAAAGGGAGAGAAATAATGCTGAAAAGCTATATAATTGAATAAAAGAGATATAAGATGGCTCTATTCATAGAGCGTGAGAGACACTAAAAAAACTGTGATTTTGTTACATATGACCACCTACTAACTACCGACTTATATCCATAAATGTATTTCAGGGATGCTCTTACTGTCTCTGACTAATAAGGGTTCCCCCTATCCTCTCCCACTCATCGTATGTCCTCTCCATCTGGCTCAAGTAAACATTAACGAAAGATGTGTTTGCTAGTTGATGAATTATGCCATTATGGTTGTTGGTCTATTAGTATAATTGGTCGATTAGTTGGAATCTTTTACATTTTGATACCTTTTTCCCTTTAAGTATCAACACTATTGCATTTTTATGCGCATTCGAAAATCCTCCGATGGGTCCATAAGGACAGGTTATGCAGTTTTTATCCAAAAAAGTGAGAAAAGGAGAGATACGAGGAAGTGAGGAAAGTGAATAATTAGTTCATCCTTGAAGGTATCACAAAGGTGGATTAGTTCATTCATAACGTCAATTAGGAATGGCAGTACAATCTGTATGTACTCCGACAGGTACTTGATGATGACTTGCTAATGTTATGTTTTTGCCTTTTTTTTTCCTTTAATTTAATTTTGAAACATCTTCGTACTGTCAAATTTTAAAACATATTGAGTGGAGTGGACAGGGACATTGGTGTAGCTATGGACACTGCATGATTTACCATGCATTCTGGTTCAGTGGTGACAAGTTGGTTTATCGTGCAGTTCCCTGAGATTTATTGAAGACTGCAGTTCCCTTTTTATTTGGCTATTTCCACTTTGCTAGTATTCCTCGTGCATTCTGGTTCTATGGTTTTGTGATGAGTTGATTTATTGTGACATCATGTCATGTAGACATTTAGTTGGTCATCAAGTTCCTATGTCTTTAGTTTCAGAACTAACTGAGCTAATATTCCATTATATTTTGATTCAAGAAAATAAAAGCAATGTCTACCTCACAGGTTGATCTATCCCCTAATCTGGCAAACATAAGTGTGCATCTTTTAGGCATTCATCTAATGTGGTTGGCAATACCAAGCTTGTCGCTCTTTTCCTCCTGTATGAGCTTGCTATGAGTTCCTCCAGTATGAGTTTGCTCAAAATTGTTCTTAAGGGAGATACAGTATACCAAAGAATAAATGAGGTAGTATAAATGAGAGAGCTCGGTATAAATGCATATGCACATCCTCTTGCTTCAGTAGCATCTGTTCATCCACTTCAACTGTTAGACTGTGCCACTTTCCACCTGACTGTGTCAGCTTGTTTCCTTAACCCCAGACTCTTATAGTGCAGTTTGCTGGTTGTTCGATTTGTAAACTAGAAATACAAAAGTGTTACTTTAATTTTGACTTCTTTTGTTCCGTATGAGCAAACCAAAATTTCAAGGTTTTTTTTTTTTTTTTTGTGATCAGATGTCCCTCCTCCAGGCTTGCCTTCTGGTCCTGATATGCAAAACTATCTAGCACGTGATGATGATCCTAATGGACCTCGGGCTGTGAAGGACACCAAGACAATAGGATCAGCATATGACCGATATCTCCAGAGCTCAGTAAGCCTTCCCCTTTTGAACTTGTCATGGTTGTGTTTTTTCTGGTCTGTTCACACAGGGTTTTCTAAGGTGTGTTATCTAAATACTTTTGAAGCAACTGTCCTCACATACTCCTGGAGAAGCTAGTACATATGGCAGCGTTGGAATGGGACGAACAATTGGTGGTGGAATGCCAGGTGCTCCTGTTGGTGACCCTTCTATGATGAGCCGTCCTGGGCCTCTCGCTCCGGACATGGCACCGAATGGTCGAAATGCTGGTTTTGGTGGTCCACTCCCAATGGAAGCCATGGGGAGGCCGGGGCGTGAAACTGTTCCTTTGCCTCCAGATGCTTCCAGTACTCTGTATGTTGAAGGACTTCCTCCTGACAGTACAAAAAGGGAGGTTGCTCGTATCCTTTTGATGTCTAACATTGGTTTTAGTTGGCAATGTATCGGGCTTTCCTGAAATTCTCAACCTAATTGGAACTCGGATAAGAAATCTTGATGCTTTTTCAAATTTCTTAGCTCACCTTTAGATATATTTCGGCCTTTTGTGGGGTATAAGGAAGTGAGACTTGTGATTAAGGAGTCGAAGCATGTAAGTCCAACTTAACGTATTCAGTATTTCTCTATTTATTCTGTGCTATATTCTGACCTTTTCTTGTGCTACTTTTGAACTTGCATTGCAGCGTGGAGGAGATCCTCTAATCCTTTGTTTTGTGGACTTTGTAAATCCAGCTTGTGCAGCCACTGCTTTGAGTGCCTTGCAAGGTGATAATGTACTTTTAACCTCTTCCACTGTTCCTTGGAAATGAAAAATAGGTTAAGAAAGGCACAAAGTGAAGGAATTGACAAAGAAATTTGAGGAAAATAATATCTGGCATACTTAGTACTATATTTTTGTTTGGTAAGACATAACTCGACTTTTTACTGAAGATTTCACTTTGCATTCTCATGATCTGTTCTTGCCTTACCAACCACTGGAGTTTGGCTTTTGTTTGGTAGTGGTTTTGGGAAGAGGGACCATTTTTAGTATGATATTTGCTGTCCAGGGCTTTGGAAAGGTTAGTTTGGCGTGTTTGTATGAATGGGAAATAGAATAGACTGGACTTAATTTAAATTCCAGATTGTCCTTCAGATAATTTGATAGATTTCAGAAGTAGACCACAATAATGTATGAATAGTGTAGCCATGGGGTGGGGATTACATAACCTAGGAGGAGGGGTCATGATTATTTCAGATGGTGTGATCATTCCATTAGGGATGCTATTTTATCTTGAAAGAACATCACCAAACACAGGACAAAGAATAATGTACATTCCTTTCAATTAAAAATATCGTTGGTGATGACATATTTTCTTCATTGCTATATCTCTATTTGAGGTACTTTGTAAGTGTCTTTTTTCTTATGAAAGATTTTCCACTTGTGAAATGACCTGAGGTATTTGGTTGAATGTTTTCTCAGGCTACAAAATGGACGAGCATGATCCAGATTCTGCTTACCTGCGGCTGCAATTTTCTCGGTACCCGGGGCCAAGGTCAGGTGCTGGACCACGTGGGAGGAGGTGATGAGCGAGACAAAGTTTGATGGGGTGTGGTCTTCTGCACTTTTCTGGTACCCATCAAGTTTGCTCGTGCGCTGGGGTTTGCGTAGTCATGGTCCGGCCCATAGGTCTATGTGCTAATCAGATTGCTCTCTTCTTCCCTTAATGAGTACTTGAGGTGCAGGATATATCTACGGGATGCTGTCAAGATTGTAGTGGTGATAGCCGAATGAGTCTGTGATATACGGCTGACTATGAATGTTAATCTTGTCATTCCTTGAAGGGGTAGTGTTGTATAATTGCCTTTAGATTGAAAGCTTTCGCCTTTGACTCTTCCTCTGGTAGCATTTTTATGTTCTGGATATTTATTAAGTTCTATTGACGAAATCGTGGGAGAGAACCCAATTTTGATTTGTCGCAGCACTCTTTAATTTGATGCTACTGTCTGAATCTTTGTGAATGATTGTGGATCTGATGCTGTGACAAGTGCAGGCAAGCCTTGTTGTCTCCCTTATCTTGCCTTTGTTTTCGCGTCTCTCTTGCTGATGTTATTGTCAAACTTTCGTAAAGATTGTCCTCACGATTCTGCCCTGAGTTGACAATGGAAGGAGAGACCTGGGTCATCTCGGGCTGTATAATTTCCCTTATCTTGCTTTTGTTTTCGCGTCCCTCTTGCTGATGTTATTGTCAAACTTTCGCAAATATTGTCCTCACCATTCTGCCCTGAGTTGACAATGGAAGGAGAGGCCTGGGTCATCTCGGGCTGTATAATTTCCCTTATCTTGCTTTTGTTTTCGCGTCCCTCTTGCTGATGTTATTGTCAAACTTTCGTAAAGATTGTCCTCGCAATTCTGCCCTGAGTTGACAATGGAAGGAGAGACCTGGGTAATCTCGGGCTGTATAAGTGCGGGTAAGCCTTGTTTTCCACTTATCTTGCTTTTGTTTTCGCGTCTCTCTTGCTGATGTTATTGTCGAACTTTCGTAAAGATTGTCCTCACAATTCTGCCCCGAGTCGACAGTGTAAGGAGAGACCTGGGTCATCTCAGGCTGTATCACTTCGACTTCGCCAATAGCAATTTTTCACGACATTCTGTTTGGAGGTAGCTTGAAGAAAATCATCGGATGAATTCTTCAAGCTGAATTCTTACTCTCCTTATCACTCCGTACGTAGAAATGTTGTGATCAAATCTTGCATATCTGGTGCAGCATCCTGATAATCGCGTTCATCCCCTTTTGCCTGCATATCCAATAGGACCAGATCAATTTAAGATGGACATGGTTTTAATTTTCACGTCAGGAGGGTTTTCAATCTCAGTGATATGGCATAGCCTTGCCCACTATCTACGCATCCTTCCCCCTTATCATTCGATGCTTTTTACCATAACCCCCTCTGACCAAATAAAGCGCAGTGGAATTCTTCTCGCCCCCACTTTGTTCGACTATGCCTTCTCAGTTATGCTTCGAAACCGTAAAATGCAGAGAGCAGAACAAAAGAGAAAACAGCAAGGAAACAAGCCCGAGGGAAAACGGGCTCATACCACCTTGGATCTTCATATGCAGTTTCCGAGGAGTAGACGGGGTCTCAAGGAAAAATCCATAGCTGGGGTGGGAACTGACAATACCAATCCAATTGTCCAAAAAAATCCTAAATCTATTGCGTTTTTGCCAATTCAGTTCCAATCCTTTCAATTTTGCCAATTTAATCCTAAATCCTTTCACATTTTACTAGTTAAGTCCATCCGATCAATTTTGATCAGAATTCGCTGATGACATAATGGGACGTTAGTCATCTTATACGACATAACTGGCGCTGACGTGAAATTTTTTTTTTATAATATTTTAAAATTTATGTGATTTTTTTCTTTTCTTCTTCCCTTTGTCGGTGGCCCACCATTGTGTGGGCTGGTTCGCTTGGGCAAGGATCGCCGTCTGTGGCCCGGTCGGGCGATGGCGAGGGTTCTCCTCGCCAAATCCAGCGAGGTCAGGAAGTGTACAAGCAAAGCTACAATTACTGGTGTCGTGATAACCCACATTCACAAAAAATAGGTCAAACATGGGTTAGTCAACTTCTAATGAGTGGGTTGTTAATGGGTATGAATTTAAGCCTAATTATGTGTGGGTTGTAAAAGGGTTTGTTTTTTGACCCATTTTTCAACCTATTTAGTTAAAATAAACCTAACTCATTTACAATTCACTTAGCTTGTAAAATTTATTAGTTTATATTTTTTGATTTTTGATTTTTGATTTTGATTTTGATTTTGATTTGATTTTGATTTTGATTTTGATTTTTTACAAGTAAATGAAGACATAAAAAATTAAAATTAATTTTTTAAAATAACGTTAACAAATATAAAAACTGTCTGAAGAAGTAGAATGTCGCCGACCTTCCACGGCTCGCCGCCGTCCACCCATTTAGTTAGACAAGCCCAACTCATTTACAATTCACTTAGTTTGTAAAATTTATTAGTTTATTTATTTATTTTTACTTTTTATGAGTAAAAGAAAGAAATAAAATTAAAAATAATTTTCTAAATAGAGTTAAAAAAATATAAAAATTGTTCAAAGAAGTAGAATGTTGTCCACCATTCGCCGCTCGCCGCCATCTACCATCGCCAAACACTCGGTGCTTGCTGCTGTCCGTTGTCACCATCCGTCGCCGCTCGCTGACTGCCACCGTAGCCAAGCAGGTTGGAGTCGATAAAGTTTTTGTACCTCCTTAATGTTCAGACTGATATTGACCAGATTGAAGCAAAAAATCGCTCATCAGCGAGTGCCCTTCCTGGCCAAACCGTACAGAACTCCGACGACATGCGGCATCTCCTGGATTCAGTGTAAGAGGTCTGATCTGGCTCTCTTCCGTGTATCGCAAAGCTTTCGGACAAGTTATTCCCTCAAGGACTAGCAGAAAGACTAATTTAATTCGTTGTAGTCCATCCGCAGCTGTCGCTGCCCGCCGACCAGCTGCCTCCCGCCACCAGATTTCGGGGGAAAAAAGGAAAGGGATTAAGCACATAAAAATATTTTTTTAAAAAAAATATAAAAATTAATTTGTATTGCACTAAAGTGTTTTCATGAAAAAATTATACAAAATTTTCATTAAATTTGTATTGCACTAAAGTGTTTTCATAAGGGGTGTTTTATCGATATCATTTTCATTTATCAATTCTAAGAAATAAGTATTTCATGATTTGGTAAAATATAGAATTGTGTTAAGTAATACATGTCATTAGATTTATAATACATAAAAATAGATCAAACAAATTAAATAAGTTAATATGAATCGAATCATTTTCAGTCCAATTTAAATTACCTCCGACTCACCCGTTTGACATCCCCAGCTATTACCAAGCTAATTCTGGGAAAGCTATAGTCAACTTGAACTATTTGATGAGCCGATCTGTGCGTGCTTCTTCAATCAAAAAGTAGTCGGTTCACTGGAATGGATTGAGGAGCGAGCACGTGTGACGAGGAAAGCACGTGGCGTCCCTTGACTATTCTTGGCCAGATTTGTCAATGTCGACATTTGAGAACAGAACCATGTTAGGTAACGTTTTGAGGAGGAAAAACGAACACCCGCCGCTGTCGCTGTCGGTCTAACATCAGTGCCGGTGAGGGAGGGTTGCGCTGGATGCTTGTGCATTCGACTTGTCCAGCTGTGAATAAGTAAATCGATTTGAGCCTTGGAGGATGATTTCTGGAATGCACTTCTAGGATGGGTATGGCAGTAGAGATTGGATGATCGTGCTCCTATGCAAGAACGATCATGCTTTTATAATTATGGATAGATACGAGGAAATAAGTGCTCGAATATTATCCTTTTATGTTGAGGTACTAATTTTCTTTAAAAATAATTAATTCAATGCGGGTCCTTATTAAATAAGTTGCTGTGTCGTGTGATATTGCGATATAACTTAGTACTAAACCGTGCCACAAAAAAAAATGGTGCAAAGACAACCTTATTATGAAATTTGAAAGTGGCCACACAAATTATCGAGGGAAAATTTCAAAAAAGGGCCCGAAGTCCTCTCAAATTCTCAAATAAGGGTCCAAAGTAAATTTTGTTTCAAATAAGGGCCTGAAGTAGCATAGTATGTTTCAAATAAGGGCCTGAAGTGGTTATAAAGTTTCAAAAAAAGGTATGGCCTTAATGGCATTTTTCGTCATTTTCTGTTTTGATTTTTTATGTATTTTTTTGCTTTTTTTTTTCTGTTTCTCAAAAAATCAGAAAACAATAAAAATAAATAAAATAAAAAATAAAGACCAGCAAACATAGGCGGGACGGCAGTCTTCCCACCTATGACCGTCGGCCCACCATTGGTGGGGGGTCGCTGGCACCTCGGTGGGGGTCAGCAACCTCGCCGACCAGAGGCGAGGTGTCTGGCCCTCGCCAAAATCGAGAGAGGGTCGGGCCCTCTCCTCGATTTGGGCGAGGATCAGCGCCCTCCCATCGAGATTCCTCATCGACGTTGGCTGCCGGGTCCGTGGACAAGAGCTCGCCCACAATCTCACCGTGGCCCATGGTGGCGGCCAGGTGGAGCGACGAGTTTGCCCCTGGAGTCCAGCTAGGAGGCGAGCCTGGTGGTGCGGCTCAGCAGCTCCCGGACGAGGTCGGCGTGGCCAAGCAGGGAGGCCACATGGAGGGGCGTCTCGGAGACGCCGAGGACGATGATCTTGTCGAGGACGAGAGGGTCTTGCTCGAGCAGGTCCAAGAGGGCCGAGACGTCGCCATTCTAGACCGCCTCCAAGAGCTTCTGCTCTCCATCTCTCTCTTTGTTAACTGATCTCTCTGCTTGTCGGGGCAAGGCTCGTCAAGGCCAGCCCTTTGGCTCGTTAGGGCGAGCCGACTGTGGAGGGGATGATGAATAGTGCCCCTGGGTTGAGGTTGAAGACGATGAAATAGTGCCTCTTTTGAACAAACAAAAAAAAAAGAAAAGAAAAGAAAAGAAAATTAGAAAAAGAAATGACAAAAAATATCTTGGTCCATGGCCCTTTTTGAAATAAAAATGGCTACTTCAGGACCTTATTTGAAATGTGATTCACTTCGGGCCCTTATTTGAAAAAATAAGAACACTTTCAGGCCCTTAACGAAATTTTCCCTTTATCGAGGATATACCATGATTGGGCACCCTAGAGCTACACAGTGGAGTAACCATGCCGCCCCCATAGTCTGCCTGCCCTCCCGCCTTCGCCTACGCTTCCACGCCCCCCAAGGCAAGCCGTTCCCCCTCGGTTAATGCGCTCCGGGCACACGATTTTGCCAAGCGGACTGTCGTCGTCTACCACGCCTCCACCCACCAGTGGTTTGCCCTTCCCTGATGCGGACCCCACGGTCATTCTCGCAGCCGGGGTGTCGGCGAAGCAGACGGGAGGATCGTGGTCTCCGGTAGGAGCGGTACCGACCTGTCCCAGCTCGCAATGTTGTGGAGTGCTACGACCCGAGGGAGGACGCCTAGCGGGAGGCGACGG
>JAGVVM010003834.1:0-12319 GCA_019149425.1 Psidium friedrichsthalianum
CCCAGAAATAAGAAAATCTTTTCATATTCCAGAAATCATTTCTGGAACACCAAATGTTGCCAATTACCGCCTTAGAGGCCGTCTTGGCTGGAAAATCGAGATACATGAGCTCGACTCGATCATAGTCGACCTTTGATTAAAGCTCGAGCTTGAATTTTATAAGCTCCAGCATTATGCAATGATAGTATTTCGTGTTCATCTCTGATTTTAAATTAAGAAAAATAATAATGATTCATGAAAGCTCGATTAGGTCTAGAAGCTCTCGAACTAAGAATTGACAAACTAACCATCGATTCGACAGAATACTCAAATAACTTGAGTTCTAGCTCAACTCAAAATCAACAAATTGATCTCAGGTACATAGAAGGATTTACGACACTGTCACGATTTGAGGATCTGCTCCTCAATGGGCCATAAGTTTGCCCTATCTTGAACATCGTGACACATGGAGTATGGACCTTTTCAATGCAACCATTGTTTGCATTTTGAAATTTTGTGCCATAGAAACATGTGAATTATAGGAGTATCAAAACAACATGTGAATCGTGTGAAGAGAATTTACCGCCGGTGGCTTCGGAGACGGGGGTCGTACGGGCTTCCTGACTAGTCATTGTTCTAGGCTAGGGTTCCAGCCAAAAGCCTGTGCCTGGGTGGGACGAGCATGTGATTTTCCTGTTTTGGGCCCACATGCTGGCCTTGGTCGTGGCCTATTTAAGTTTGAAGTAATTTCCTTTTTAGTGAAAATATTAAAATAAAATAAAATAAAAGCTAAATTGTTTTTTTTTTTCAAATGTCAAAATATAGTACCAAAATAACCGAGGAAAATTGTGAATACGCTTAGTTACTTAAACATTAGTGAAGCACAAGCACATTTTCAAATGGTTTAGGAGAATATTTACTAATTTCGGCGTATTTAAGTTAAATTCCTTGTAGTGTTTGAGGAATTTTACCTTCCTGGCTAGTACTACTACGTCGAAAAAATAACAAACTTCTTGTCACCAGTTCAATCAACATAGAACAGCTCGATTCCTTAACAAATAATAGAGTGCCAGCAAAACAATAAATTGATTTGTTGTTAAAGAGCTAGTTTCTTTGCCAAATTAGTTCATTTATTTCTTCTTGCCGATTCATAAATCTGTGAATCTATGTGAGCAATGACCACCAGTTCACTTTATTTTTTGTTTGCATTCATTAACACTTGTGTACAAAACAAATTGTAGGTAAATCATTGTATGTCATTATCGCGTCATTATCGCATCTCAATACAATACTAAAATAATTTTTTGATGAAAAAAGTTTGGTTCTATTATCGAGTGACTCTCATTTATTCTTTCTAATAGATGATCAAAAGTTTAGTATGAGTACTGACTTACACAATCTAACAAAACAAAACAGAAAAAAACGCATAATTCGGGAAGACATTGCCGTATTTTTTGTACCTTTGAAGTATGAATTTCAGCACACACATTCAATCCTAAAAAAGCATAATGACATTGAGATGATTATTTATTAAAAGAAGTATCATATAGAAAATTTGACTTTCTGTGCGGTAACGCATGGAACCATTCTAATTAATCATCTAAAACATGGTATACATGTTATTTGCATTCGTCAATAACATTATAAAGTAGTACAACTCCTTTGATCAAAAGATAATCTATCGCACTTCACAAGGAATTACCAACACAAAGAGGATGTTTATTAAATCCTAGCACGATTAGAATGCAAATAACATCTATACCATTTTATGAAATCGCAATTAGGAACGTTTCCACTTCCTATATGTTGCCTTTTGGATTATTTAAATATGCTTTATCCTCACTCATGGCCACAAAGGGGAGTCTATTAAGCTTTGCTTCCTCTAAAATAAACACGTGGACAGCTAATGAAAGGAATATCAGAATTTCGGATGCAAAATTCCCCTCCACTAACCCATATGACACAACATCTTCCTAAACTATCGAACGTGGGCAGACATTGACAACCTCAAACTCTAACGAATAAGCCAACTAGTGACCTAGAAACCCCGCAAGATAAAGGTCATATTAGGCATTGGTGCACCCCCATTACCTACCACCATTTGTGCACTAATCATAGATTAATTAAGAGATAATAACGGAGCAGTTTGACCCCTTCGACACAATGAAGGTCCTGCGCACTTTGCTCGAGCCAAGAGGGGGTGGTGAAAAAATTGAAAAAATGGGTCCTTGGGTTTGATGACTTTCCTTCCTCGGATCCTTTTTTGAACTTTATGTGTCGGAGTCGTGCTGGTGAACAAATTCAATTGATTGTGGAGGGAGCCAAGACTCACGGCCTCGTACTGTGTCTTCGCGTGATTAAAGGGTATTGAAACGATCCACCAACCTCTTCCAACTTAGGTCGGATAAAAAGAAGGGACATGTGAGAGTTCGATACGTGATTCTCGAATTTTTTCTTTTTGGATTCTGTTTTTTTTTATTATTATTTAAGGAAGATGGTGGAGGCATGGAAGAGGGACAAAGGAGCGAGGTCGAAAGGACTAATGTTCCTAGCTTGATTACTCTCTCTCTTTTCTTAATTGATCGAGAACAACGAGGACTGTTATCACCGAGTGGATGATGAAATCAGAAAGAGAAAGACAAAGAGGACAAAGTATGGATCAATTGTCGCCACCAGCAGCCGGCGTCACAACTTTGGTGCACCCACTTTTGTCACCGTTTGAAATAGCGTGGCGATCTCTTTTTGTTTATAGAAGAGAAGAAAAAAGGGGTGCGACGTGCAATCAAATGATGCTTGCGAAGTCAAATGATCCACAGGAGACGCCACTGTTGTGTGTGTGTGTGTGTGTTTTTCCCTGTAATGTGGAAAATGACCATTCGGTGATGGTTTCAGCACCAAGTTTAACTTGTATTGAATGGCCGATGGTCCGATGAGGTGAACAGTTCAGCAACCCAGAATGGGATATAACAAAACCAAGGAGGGCGAGATAAAAGTCTAGCATTTCTCTCGTCCAAATGAGAATGACATGTCTACTTTAGTTTGATTTTGCTCACGGAAGAGGGTTATCGCTCCGTGGTTCTGGAAGTTGCCGTTCGGGGGGTGTCGCGGTTAATTTTGACCTCGGGCAACGGCATCCGCTGTCGGCTCGGCGGTCTCTCTCGAACTCATTGGTGCCCCGCCCATTCAAGCCATTTTTCACGCACTTGCCAGCCTGGGCTTTCCTCCCACGACCACATTTCAACCGCTATTTGATCAATGGGTCATGATCGGTGCTTTCCCTCTCGTAGAAAATCTAGTCACAGCGAGCATAATTAGCCAAGAATTCTCAATTTGAGTTGCTTTTCTCTCATTTGGATATTTAATCTTGTCCTACTCAATAATTGGCAACCATTGAACAAGGCGGCATATTACTCTCAGATGCATTCAACCATTATTTAAAATATGGAAGTGAACATACTAAGTGTATGTAATTTCTCATCCAATCTTACTTCACAACTTATCCAAGCAACAAAAGACAACTCGAATTACGACTTAGCGTGCGAGTCTTCGAATTTGGATTGAATGATATGGGATTATTCAAGTACCAACTAACCTAACATTTAGAAAATTAAAGTAGGATGTTGAGGCTTGGTTTATTCGGAGGAAACAAAAATGTGAAAAATAGAGAGAAAACCGCAAATTAGGTCAAGCGATCACATAACACCTTTGTAAAATCATTTCCTTTTCAATATTCGCCCGGTAAATAGGATAGTTCGATTCTAAATCATCAAACTTTCAATATCGCAATCAATTGAGAATTTTTGGAAAGGAACAAGCATTAACGGTAAAGAAACTAGCATGGATTGCTAAAGGTCTTGGACCTGGCAATCCCATCAAGCGCAGCACACATCCAATAGATATTGAATTCTTTGAGCAAGTTGGGCCATGGACAATAGTGCCAATCCTTGAGGACACTTTGAAAATGATTCTTCCAACAGAAGGATGGCAACGGATGCGCAAAACAAAAGGAAGGAAGAGAAGAGAGATCCAATGAGAAATCCAACCAAAAGGCCCAAGTCCTTCACGATTAAAGCTAATTGTTGATGCGTAAAAGTCTTATATGATGGGATAGGACAATAGTATATATCCACCTCTCGAATAAATTTCTCATGGCCATTCATCCATTTAGGTAGGAATGTACTCGAAATGAAAAAGGGTATATGCATGTCCAATCCGATAGTTTAAAAAAAGATGATACAAGTAACTCATAAAAGGAAAGAGAAAATATCCATACAATACGATGTAGATCTTAGACTCCGTTTGTTCGCAAACAACATTTTTCTCAATTTCTGACATTTGGTTCACTTAGAAAATAAGTCAACCTAGTCAATGACAAACATATATTTAAATTCAGGAATATGATGTCTTCTTTAAAAAATCAAAATCATTTTAAAAATTTGACTAGGTATTAGTGCTTGAACCGAAAACTCTATACCTGACGCAAAAACCTTAACACTAGTTAGGCATCCAGGGCTAGGTCTCCGGCGTCCAAACCCTCCCATACATTAAGGCCAGGCTCGAGACCCTGTGCTCGTGCCCATGTCCCCAGTGACCGCACCCGTGTCCATCGCGCCCAACCCAAGCCTCCAGCACTCGTGCCCAAGTCCATCAAGACTGGGCTTGAAGCATCAGTGTCCATGCATGATACCTGATACTTGAGCCCATGTCCACAAAGGCCGAGCATAGGATCTTAGTACTTGAGTTCAGATTCCTAACACTTGGGCTTGGTCCACATAAGTCATGCTCGAGTCCACAAAGGAATGCTTGGGTCCCTAGTGCCTAAGCCAGGGTCTATCAAGGCCGAGGCCCAGGAACTTGGTGACTGTGCTCGAGTCCATTGAGATCAGGCCGAGATCGTGGTGCCTTGCTTGGGTCCATCAAGGTCGGGCCTGGTACTCTAGCACTCACATCTCAGTTTATCAAGGTCTGGCCCGATACTCAGACAATAGCACCTCGGTCCATCAAGGTCAAGCCAAGGACCCAGGTGCCCTACCCCAACCCAGGCACTCAGGTTGAGGTCCATCTAGTTCTAATCCAAGATTTTGGTGCCCATACCCAATTTCCCGATTGTCCATGAGCAAGTAACTAGAGCTCGAATAGTGTATGTCTATTTAAGAAAATCAAATCAAATTTTCTATAGCAAATGACGGAAATATTTTCCAACAAAAAATATTTTCCAAAAGCGACTATCACCAAGTTGACTCTTGACGGGAAAGAGGCCGCTAGGGAAACAGTTCCAACAACCATAATGCGGTGTTCACGGGCAACACCAATGGTTGCACCAATGCTATCCACGACCAAGGATGAATGAGTTTTCATTGCTTAATTTTTCATTTTTTAGAGGGATTTTTCTATATCCTATCAACCGTTTGGTGAATCGCACTAATAAGGTCAAAAAATTTTAGTGTAAATGAACTTGAAAATGTACGAATGTAGATGGTAAAAACCTCCTATAATTTTTTGTTGGGAAAGGTTAAAAACCTCCCATAATTGAATGCTAAAGAAACCAAAAATGCACAAATGGAGATAACATCTATCAGTTAATCCATGAATATAGTACGATCTAAACCTTAAACAACAAATAAGCTTATTGCAGCATCGTAGAATAACAGGTTCAATTATGATAAGCTATGTAATGAGTTACAATAACATCGATGAGGTAGATCAGCCAGTGAATGCTGAATCTAGTAAGAGAGAGAAAGCATGATCATTCACCTTCACAATTTTGACAAATATTGTGCTTCGACTCTCACCCACCTCATTTTTATTTACTTATTTTCCATTATCGTCCTCTCTTTTCTTCTTTATTCCCTTCCATCACTCCTTGATAAAAAAAAAATTTAGTAGATATTAAGGTATACTAATATACCTACAATATGTAATAAATATAAATATTATATATAATACACATTTCAGAATAGAAAGAAGCTCAATATATGAATAAAAATAGGAATAAATTTAAAAAATTATTTTAATTTTTATTTAATTTTTAATATCAAATATCATTTATGATTCATATTTAATTATCATTTTATTAATTTAATAATTTTTTTATTCGAGAAAATAGCTTTTATACTATTGATGTAAAAAAATTCTACACATCTTTATCTCACCTCTCTCGTGCGATATTTTTATTTAGGTTTTTTTTTTGGTTGAAGATATTTTTATCTAGGTTATATCCCTCTTATACCCGATTTTATCCTATCTTAAAATAGAATGAAACACATAATAAGATAAATTTCACCTTATCCTAAGTACTATCAACGTAGCCTTAAAGATTATTATCAATGAAGTAATAGGTCTTCGACCTAAAAAAATAAATAATAAAAGTACTAGGTCCTATACCAAAAGACCCAAGTCCTTCTCAATTAGAGCTTATTGTTGACGTGTTGGCAACTAGGAATAAAGCCGGATACGATGGGATAGGACAAGATTATATAGGCACCTCTTCAACCAATATTTCATTGCCCATCTAGGAAAATTACTGGATAGAAAAAACGGGTATATGCATATCCATCCATGGTACTTGTTAAGCATGGTTAGACAAAAGTTAAAAGAAAAAAGAGAAGAAATTAACTCATAAAAAGTAAAAAAGAGAACGTCCACTCCGATCAAAAGTGGGAATTTTATTCAAAAACTCTTAAATTTATTGCAATTTGATTAATTCAGTCATAAACCTTATAATTATGCCAATTAAGTCCTAAATTTTTGACAATCTGTTAATTTAGTCATCGTCGCCAATGTTCCTTCTTTATTCCTTTTTTCCCGATAGCGTTTACTCAACTTGCACATAACCGCAGTGATGATCCTTCGACCTATGAAACCGTAACAGCGGCCATGAATTCCGTGTCAGCTTCCAGAACCGCCATCTTCTCTGGCGATAGGCAGATCTCGAGCTCAATGCTTCCGCGTCTATCGCGGCCCGGATAGCCTGAAACCTTGCCATCAAACTTGTTCTCGGGCCCGCTTCGTAGGGCCAGGGCCTTCCCCAGTCCGAACTCATTGTCGTACATGTTGAACCGTGGCGAGCTCCACATCATGATGTTGCACGAATCGAACAAATTGCCCTGGTGGTGCATCTGCGGATTCTTTATCCACTCCTCGTTCCACTTCCGCAGGTTGGCATTGTTGTGCTCCACCACTGTTGCATGCAGTTGCCGAGCCGCCCATCCAGGGCCGCCATTCAGCAGCTCCCCCGCTATCGCTGCCGCCCTCAACGGTGTGACCATGTTCCCGAAGTATTCCGGCAAGAGTGGGGGGTCCATACTGGCCCGATTGTTCGCGGCCATATAGCAGCTTGTGACCTGGTCGGGCGCAAGGCGGCTGGCACGTGTGATACACTGCCATACATGGGCAGTCAAGGACTGGAAGGAAGAGATACTTGTGGTGCCACATTGGCGGTTTGCCTCTCCCTTGAGCTCCGCAATAGCATCGGTCGAGAAATGGAAGAATCACTCCCTGAGCTTGGGGGCTTCGAAGCGGGCAACGAACGATGAGGGTCGTTCGTGAAAGGCAGGCTGATCGGGCAAGGGTGGTTCTTGCGAACCACTGGGTCAGGACCGGGGGACGCGACAGCTGGACGACATCAACGGCTCCCTTCTCTTGCGCTTGGAAGATCTCGGACCATGAGTTGAAGAAGTGCCAGAAGAGGTGCCGTCGCCAACAGCGTGGTTCATGGAGAGCCGACGAAGACGCCGTCGGCGAGCTCGGTGACCTGTGTGGACAGCAGGGATAGGGCATGGCCATTGTGGTTGACTGCCGGTCGTGTGTCAAAGAAGGACCGAACGGCGGCCGATACGTAGGTAGGGGAGAGAATGTTGCCACAGTCAGTGAGCGCAGCATGGATGAATCGGGCACCGGGGCTTGTTGGCGCAATCGACGAAGACAATATTCGGGGGTCAGTCCGCTCGAGGGCGGCGAGGCGGCCGTGGTTGGGTAGAAAGGGCAAGGGTGGAGGAGAGAGATCGTTAGAGCTTTCCAAGAAGAATGGATGAAAGCAAGGCGGCGAAGCCGAGGTTGAGGCAGCGAGGAGGGAAGGGGAAGAAGAGGCCCCTCTGGATGTAGTCAATGGGGAGCATGGTGAGGTCCCATGGCGACAAGTGGAGAGGGTGGTTCGACTGCGGGGAAAGTTGGTGTGGTTTGACGAGACAGTCGGAGATGAGTCGAAGGGATAGAGGAGGAGGACGAGGAGCCATTGTTTGGGTTGTGCCCTTCCTTTGAAGAGGAGAGATGATGGTTGGTCTTGCTTGATGATTCGCACTTTATAATTCTTCCCTTCACATGCTCGAATTGCAATAAGATTAGGGTTTTTTCTTTTATTTTTTATCTCCCTTTATGTCTTGTTCCATTGTGGGGCTGCTCATTGTCCCCCCATGTTGGGGAAAAACGGCAAGCACTTCGCCTTTAATTAAGCCAATTACAGGATCAACAGTCCCCATAATTTTACCGATTTAATCCAGCAAACAACCAATAATTATATTCAGTCAAAATAGCCTCATGCGGAATAATAAAATAACACACAAGATTTATATGGAAAACCCGAACGAAAAACCACGGAGACCCAAAATCCTCTACTAATCACCAAGAATAGTAGATATACAGCAGGATATATCTCTAGTCACACTCTAGAGGCTCTACATTACAAATTACAACATATTTCATCACCACAAAGGTGGAATAATACACAAGAGGTAAGAAAACCCTAACCGCGATTGGAGAATTTGGAGGAGAATCTCAACAAACGAGAACCATCAACACGTAGATCTCAGCCTCACGAACAACATATCCAAATTTGAGCCAATTTCGACAATGTTTGGCCCTCAAATTTGGACTGCAAAATAGTCTTTCCTTCTTCTCCCTCGCACTCTCGGTAAGCTCTGTAAGAACTCTCTCTCACCTCTTCTGAAGACACTCACGCGCACTACACATACACATACACACACTACTTTTTTCTCTTTTCTTTTTCACTCATTAACTATCACTAATCATATTGTCTCCCACCTTTCTTTTTTTTTAACAAATAATAATAATAATAAATACTGCTGGTCCCCCCACATGAGGGAAACCCAGCCGACAAATCTTCCGCTCTACCTCATGTGGGGAGTTCAATCATGCCGCTTTACTTCGACAAGAGTCAAGTTTCATCACTGGCAAGCTTGGTCATCATGTTGGATCCGTTGTCGTTGCTATGGACTTTCTCAAGCAAAAAGAGTTTTTCTTCTAACTTTTCCTCAGACGAAATAAACTTCACATCAATATGCTCCGATCTTGAATGCAACATTGGATTCTTGCTTAAGGATAAATAGCACTCATGCTATCACAATATCCAAACCAAACCTGCTCTTGCTTAGAGCACAACTCGTAGAATTTCTACTCCACAAGAGTTCCTTGCCTCCCTGGTAATAGCAATATATACAGTAGTAAACAGAGTAGCTTTTTGCAATCTTGATTGCCACGAAACTGCTCCCCTGCAAAGATCATCATATAACCTGATGTAGACTTTGGAGAATCACTGTCAACCGGCATAATCAGAGTCTGAATAACCATTCAACTCAAACTTTCCATTTCATAACACAAAGCATAATCTGGAAGTGTCTTTGAGATACCTCAAAATCCATTTCACAACAGTTCCAATGTTCTTAACCTAGATTTGAGAGAAATCTACTCACAACACCAACTGCATGAGCAATATCCGGCTTGATACAAACCATGGCATAATCAAACTACCCACGGCAAATGAATGAAAAGGAATTTCATCATCTCTTCCTTTTCTCTTACTCGTTAGGACACTTATTACTACTGTACTTGTAAGTGGGGTAACCAGTATAGTCTGGGGTGCTTATCCGTTTACATGTGCTCATGCTTAGCCGTTCAAGCACCATTTTCAATATACTTCTATTGAGATAGCCAGAGTTTCTTGTTTCTTCATATCATGAATAATTTACATACCAAAGGATTTGCTTAGCCGATCCAAGATCCTGCATCGCAAAGCTTTACTCAACTCATTTTTCAAGCTTTTGATGTTATTAGCATCATGCTCAACTATCAACATGTCATCCATATAGAGTAGGAGGATAATAAAATCATAATCTGAGAATCTATTCACAAAAGACACAAGAGTCAGAGTTGTTTTACCATATCCATGATCTTCCATGAATGAATCAAACTTCATGTACCACTGTCTTGGCGTTTGCTTGAGACTATATAAACTCTTTTTCAATCTGCATACAAATGCCTCCTTACCTTCACTTTAAACCCTCCGGTTGCTCCATGTATATTCTTTCTTCTAAGTCTCCATGAAGAAAAGCTGTTTTTTACATCAAGCTGTTCATTTCTAAATCCAAACTCACAACTAATTCCAAGAACAACTCGAATAGAAGGCATTTTACAACTGGTGAAAAGATTTCTTCAAAGTCAATTCCCTTCTTCTAACGAAAGCTCTTCAACAACAAGCCTAGCCTTGTATCGTGATTGCAAACTGTTTTCTTCCGTCTTCAACTTGTACACCCATTGTTTATGAGTGTTCTCTTGTCCTTAGGCAACTTCACCAATTCAAATGTGTGATTCTCATGCAAAGATTTGAGCTCTCTTACATAGCTTCATGCCACTCATTCTTATCACACGAATATAGCCTCTTCATAAATTTCTAACTCTCCTGCATCGGTGAGTAATACATACTCATGTGATTGATATCTTTGTGATGGTCTACGCGCTCTTTCTGATCTTCTAACTTGAGGTATAATCGGTTCTTCTTGTCAACGGTTCAACTGGTTCAACTGGTTCAATGGTGGCTCTGCTCAATTGATTCACCCGGCTCCACTGAAGAATCAACATTCTGTGAGGATTCATCATCTTCATGATTTCCATGCGCTTCTCCCCCTTGATCACCCAATATGGTAGGGATATTTGGGGCTGAAATTAACCCTGTGTTGAGCTACATTCTTTGGCTCTCTCTGTTTGTCGATGTATTCAATGGTTTGATGTTCAAAGAACACCACATTCTCGGCTTCTGATGACTTTCTTTATAGTTTGGATGCCATAATTTGTAGCCAAACTCTTCATGCCCATAACCCAAGAAGATACCCCCCAAACTGTTTAGGGAAACTGTCATCAAGCTTGGATCTCTCATCTCTGGAATATTGTACAAAGTCCGGCAGCTGAACACTTTCAAATATTGTAGGAAACACTTTCCCACTCCAAAACTCTATTTGTGGAAACATCCCCTTTTAGAGGAACTGATGGAGAAAGATTATCAAGTCCACGGCCGTTTCGCATCGCTTTACCCAGAAGGACTTAAGACTTCGCATGAGATAACAGAATCGGAATGCCGGATATAATCGTCAGGTTTCATTCTCTTTGCACTCCATTTTGCTGTGGTGTTTTTCGACAGTTTCTCAAACTGATACCATATCCCTGCAATAATACTCAAACGGGCTCTTATTTTCCTCTGTGTTGGCCAAAACATTTAAATTCTTCCCGGTTTTCTTTTCACGTGACATAAAAATTGTTTGGAAAAGTCGCAAGCACCTGATCTTTAGATTCAAAGCAAAAAGCCCCACACTTTCTAGAGCAATCATCGATAATGGTTCCCCACAAAATATAATACACCGCCAAGTGTTCTAGCATCCATGCAACAAAACATCAGTTGTGAACTAGATCAAGTCACATTAGATTTTGTGTGTGGAGAAGACTTGAACGAGAATCGAGTGCTTACCCATTATGCAATAAGTACCTTTTGTCGGATGATTTTTCTCCTTCAATGGTAGAAAAATTCTTTCTAACAAGAGTCTCAAGTCCTTCTCGCTAAGATGATCAAGTCTCATGTGCCATAAATCAACTGAGGAGTCCTCCATGCATTTTACCTCTTCTTTTGATCAACTTTTGCTTCCATGGTTGTAGAGAGGGATGTCTCTTGCCTTTTCGCCACTACCATAGAGCCTTTAGGTCAATTTCCATTTACTCATCATAGAAAAGCTGCCGTAGCCACATCATCTAAAGCACCTGTAGAGATCAACTACCATCGTGAATATCCAGAAATGTCTCACATTTTTAGAAGCAAATTGCACCCACATCGGTTCTCCAAGTGAATATCTCTATGTTAATAACTTAGAAAACACCATTGTTTCCCATTCCTAACCAAGCCGGAAATCACCGCTCGATAAGATGTAAAATAATAACGCCGTGAGGTGACATGAAGAAGCTGCAAAATCAACAACCCGCTAGAGTATGACAGTAAGGTTACATAACCATCATAACAAATGAAGACAATATCACCATAGAATGAGATGCTGTTATGGCTTGA
>JAGVVM010003836.1:0-36839 GCA_019149425.1 Psidium friedrichsthalianum
TTATAGATTATTGAGAGATGGATCAAGAAAAGAATACATTAGTCTCGTACGACATGTTTCTTTTTTCACTTAATATATTTATAATCTATGAACGACTTGATAGCAGCTGCGTGCGTACTGCAGTTAAATAAAAATAAAAAATAATCTAAAAATTATTTAAATAGATTATTATAATTCACAAATATACTATTTATTTTCTAGCGATAACATAAAAGATAAATGCTATGTTAGCCTAAAGATCGCTTTTCAAAAAATGCAGTAAAAAAAATACACCTATCTTCTTATGTCTGGGGCTGTCATAATCTCATTATTTTATTTTTTTGCCCCCCGATTAACATTAATTAATAGCCAGGAAATTGGAATCGCAGCACTCGACGATTGCCAAAAATACTGCGTCAAAGCGAACAGCCACAATATAATTAATATTATTCAGTTACTCGAAAGCTATATACCGGCTAAAAATAGCTCATACGTCACTCGTTTTTCTATCTTTCGTCCGATCAAGTTTGCATAATAAAAAGAGCACATACTAATAAATCTGACATCCGCTCACAATTTATATTTTTAATAAGCCAATAAAAAATTATATTTATTTAATAACGCGTACTAAAATTGTATAATTACTATCGCCTAAGGTCCTACTGCGCCCTACTATGCCACCGCACCCGCATGCCAGCTGAATAAAAACCGCTGACCGAGAAGACAGCCGAGAGCAGGGGAAATAATTCTCCTTTCGAAATATTTTCTTATATCTTATCATCCCATTTTTTTTTTTCCATATTTTTTTTTTTTTTTTTTTTTCTTTTTTTTTTTGGTTTATTTATTTTTTTTACGATGCGAAACCTCCCAAGCGAAGCGGATCAGAGCCGATAAATAGCCAAGAACACAATAGTCAACTAGTTATCGCCGCCTACGGCCGTATTTATTATATGAGCATCGCTGGCCGCTAGACCAGAGACACAATGTTCTTGCTCGCGAGCAAACTGAACGAAAATCGGGGCGCATGCCAGTCGGGCACCGAAATAATCATCATTGAAGGCGCTATTCAATCTCTACTGAACTCCTTCTATTCTTAGCAGATCAGAAGACGTATACTATACCTATCGCAGTGTCAGACCCAGATTACCTCTCATTTTAGCTTTTTTCTTCATGCTCGCGGCCCCCGCCCGCAACACTTCAAGGCGACAAAAGGGGGACCCATATTGAAGGTCCCGACGCGCTCACCCCCCTTTGCAACTATGCTCTTAATTGCAAGACCCGAGTCGATGAGAAAGGCTTAACTACCTCTCACATGCCCAGCCGTCCCCCCTTCCCAGAGGGAGATGAAAAGAGAAAAATTTTCCCCTGTTTTGCCCCTCAAAGAAAATCGGGGAACAAGAATTCCTCGACAAGTCCAAAATACATGCCGAAAGACCGTCTTGACAGCGATAAATTAGCGTGTGAAGCTTACCGTCAATTGTGTCATGCCACTATTACTGCACATTTGAATTATTCCCCTAAAAGAATTTTTGTAATTCGCCTTGAGATATCCCAATTAGCATATTACCTAAAAAATTCCGTTGTTTTTTTTTTTTTTTTTCTCTAAATCTAAGCCAGTCAAACAAAGCATTGACCTAATAACGATCATATAGTAAGCCGCTTCATCAGAAAATCGACATATTCATAATTTAAGGTAGTATCTTAAAGCTTTAATGGACCCTTGGCAACATCGCTCACTATGCCTTATTATGAATAGATAATGCACATCAAAATTGGAGAGCCATATGCCGAATTCTGAATTATATTTTTAATTAGCTTGAAATTACTAGGTGAATAATATCATTCCAAGACTATATCTACAAAATATTATTAATCATGCTAATACATATATATAGAAGCCAGACATTCTTCTAGATTCGCCCCAACTGCCATAATCAATAGAAAAAAGTCCGATCTAAATCTTATGGCCATTTCAGCATAAAATCTCATCTACTCATAGCCGGAGCTGGGAGCGAGGCCATTTGGCACAGAAGGGGCATTTTTTTTTTTTTTGTTGGGGCGAAGGGTCTTTTTCGAGGAGGATTTTGGAGGGCACATCAGATATTATTAAAGAATTGCGAATTGCGCCACTAATATGGCTACTCAAAGATCCAAAAACCTAAAGTTCGCAGAAGAGATAAGCCTTCCACAGAGCTAAATCTATCTTCTTTCTATACTCTTCCTATCTCCATTAATTAACATTAAAAAAGTATTTTTTAATCCTGCCAACGCACTGTTATGTTTTTAATTTTATCTAAAATTTACAATGAAAAACTATAAACAATTTTACAAAAAAATCAAACTACTCAATTCCTTAGACATCATATTAATTAACCTCTATACTACACAAAATCAAAGCGCCCCACCCCCCCCCCCCCCAATCCCCCAAAAAAAAATGCAAGCATAGTAAGCCCCATATGATTATCGTTAAAACACCACGCCGTATCTATATCAGTTTTCTTTTAATTTAGAATAATCCTCATCTATATTGGATTATGCCATATGGCTCGAATATAAAAATACTATTTGTAAGCAACTCCTAACCATATTAAACTTTCAAAACGATGTAGACTCTATAGCGGATGACGTACCTATAAAATTTATTGGAGGCCGACTATGCAATTAGTTGTCCGAGACCAATTCTTACATTAGCAAACCAATTCCACTACTAATCCTCATTAATATTCATTTAAAAATTTGAAATATTTTAGACCACCAATAATACTAAAACAAAAATCATAAAAAACCCCTCAAAAAAATCTAGTTAACCTTTAGTACTGCCACTCATAAAAATAAGCAATCTCTCATCAGACACTTAAGCCCCCAAATAATGACAAAATATTTCATAAATTCAAATTGCCGCCCTTAACAAGAAAGCTGACATTCAATTGAAAAAAATAGAAACAAAAGTCCCCCAAAACTTTTTAAAAATACTACATAAGCCCTGATGAATAGACAAAGCTTAATTCCCGGCTAAGTATCACGTAGGATGTGCCAGCTAATGTAAAAAATTGCAAGGCCACCAAAAAACAGACGTAATGCGACAGCCTCTCGCAAAGAATTAAAAACAATCTTTGCAGGCATAGATCATCTATCGCAATATAAGTCACGACCATTTGGTTTTTTTTTTTTATTGCCCCCCCCCCCCCCCCCAACTTAAAAAAAGTTAGAGCAATTACTAATTAATCAATACATTAATTAAATCTGATATATTCATACTAAAACCGACGCCCTCCAAAACTTGAAAATCATGTCTCAGAAAAAATGATGAATTTTCTGGGTTACGCTTCTCCAAAAGCCGCTATTTCCTAGCATCAAAAATATGCCACCCGCCACAAAATAGGCAATAAATGCCCATAATTATAGCTTTACACCAAACGGCCACTTTCCTTCTTATCTTTTTTATTTTTTTTTTTTTTTTTTTAGTCTTATTTCTTTTTTCTTATATATATTCTCTCCTAAAATCAATTATACTCCCGCCCATGTAAGATAAATAGAAAATGTCAGGAAAAATTAAGCAGAAATATATATAAAGTTATCCATCCCCCCTGCTACCCTTTTTAAAGCGCATACACTATGCCCCAGCCCATCGCCATTTTTTCGGATATTTAAATTAAAATCCTCAATTTTCGACCATTAATCTAATTATTATTTGCAAATCACTTTGACGTGCCCACTAATCACACAATAAAAAAAATCCAATATAGTAACATACACATTCCTAACTCCTCTACTAGGCACTAGTAACCACTCTAACAGTAAAAAAAAAATCTGCCATGGTAACAAATAATTCAGCAAAGCACCAAGATTTGCGGCAGGCGATAAAATATGCATTCTAGGACCCTCTTACCATAGCTCGCCTTTCTCAAATCAACCGGCGTAGTTGAAGCCAATTTCTGCCATCTTCAGGACCGAAGATTGCCCCGTCCGCCGTGTCCCCGCCCCCCCCCCCCCCAGCGAACCCCTACCCATACGGCTGCTGGCAAAGCGTAAGTGACCCCCGCGCCCGCCCTTCGAAGAACAATACAAACTAGTCAACCTTAGCCAGATGTTACTATAGTTTTTGCCAGAATGAATAAAAATTTCAACCTAAAATAGATCAGTCCATACTCTCGTCATATATTTTCTGTATAGATAGCCAGAAAGATTATCTACAATCATCCTAATTTATTATTTTAATTTCATAGCCCCCCGCTAATACAATCCTAAATTGTGATTTTCTTGCCAATAATTATTCATCTAGAGAGAGAACCCAAATGGCAGAGTAAAATGTTCCCAAAAACTATATATGCTGATAGATGCTCATACGCCCCGTCCAAATAAATGCACTATATAATATGATGCATGCCGTTCTTTATTTTCTTCTCTCAGTAATATACATCTTATCAACAAGAAATATAAGTGCGTTTAGTATAGTTCTATTAGGAACAAATAATTCTATTCTCATATTAGATCATCACCAATATTAAATTAATATATTTTATCAAATACCTAAAGTTAATAGACAGACAACCGCATGTAAACACTACAAAATAATTAATTAATTCTCCTGGAAACCTCGTGCACTCACCGTGATGAATGGAGAAGGCCATCACGAGTATCAAGACCAAAGATACAATGAGACCATAGAATTATCCATTGACACCCCACATACATACCCATACCTATCGCGAACCGACGTTGCGTCTATGTAATGAGTTTCCGCCCGCCACACACCCCTGCAACTATGTATGGTCTAATATACACCAACCCCCCCTCCCAATTTTTCTGCCAGACCCACATTAGTCTTACCAAGCTACAACTAAGATTATCAAAGCTGATCAATAAACGATACTGAGCAATCATGAAGACTAACATATCATACCTAGATTGTACTCAACATCCCACCGGCGTCAGCATAAAAATTGCCCCCGTATATACAAGTGAAGCATATCCCTTTTTAGCAGCCCTGTGCTCTTATAACTAGAAGATACTAAAAAAAAAAAAACACAAATCATAAAACAAAAAATAATAATAAATTAAAGTACGATAATTAGTACTCGCTTCTACCTAACAGCTACACAAGGCCATACATAACTCATGTAGTGAGGCCGCAGCCCACACTATAATCTATCGCGCCCCTGCCCCCAGCAAAAATCCTCCACCACTAAAAGGCCCACTAAAATAAATATTTAGCAATTTGTGTCAAAATCTCAGTCATAAACTTTATTTTTGTTCTATAATAAATCGATCATCTATCATTAAACCTTGTTGCACCTTGTGCATATATTACCATCCACCTATGGAAATTAATAGTATGAACCGCGCTAGTGCCAAGGGATTAATAATGGACGGCCCTGATATTTTTTTTTTTTATGGCTTCTTCTCCTTTTTTTTGGTGATTTGTTATTTATTTTTTTCTTCTTTTTTTTTTTTTTTTTGACGTTTTCTAGACCCGACGATAAAGACATACGTAATATTTTTAAATCATTATTTATAGATTTTCTTATATATCCTTCTAACCCTTACTAAACTAACTCTCATCCCCTATTTTTGTGTTCCATAATCTAATTGACTGATACGCCGAACCTATGCGACCCAACCGCCCGCCCAGAGCGCATACGAAGTATCAACATGGCCGAGCCTAGAAGCCGCAATGCCGACAAAAAAACAATGGAGGAGATATGTGGCGACCAACAAAAAAATAATTAGAAAATATATTCAATAAGCCTCGCTAAAGTGTAGACATGTGAATCACTTTATGTCAGCCACTAGGCTAAGCCTTAAAAAATTACTGGTCATGCCCCATAAGAGCAACAATAAACTCATCACAATTTTGATAAAGAGAATATAGGATTGAATTAGGTAACCCCCCCCCCCCAAAATATAGAAGTTCATGCACATGCACCTAGTAGTAAAACTAATAATATAGGATTTTTTAAAAAAACAAGCTTAAAGGAGACAATTTCCAACTAGCGCCAACAAATGCAGATAAAAGTATCAAACGACCCCGAACTCCGGTTGGTAAGAACCCTAAAACAGCGCAAGAAAAAATACAAAGAATAAGAATTTACCCTAATCAGCCCCAATCGAAAAAGCACACATGGCGAAGGCCAAAAATGAAGTACGACAAGCCACATACTTACGAGCAGAGCGAATCACGACATGTACAAGCCATCTCATTAGGACCCTAATAGTAATGTAAAGCAACATCGCATATTAGCCTATTGACAAATTATGCGAAAGGTCTGCAAAAACTCTCCCCCATTAATCGACGAGGCAGAAATATGAACTCGTACTCTATTAACGCCTTTGTTTTTTTCTTTTTTGGTTTTTTTCCCCCAGATTCTTTGATTCAGTTTCCAGCCCCAAGATTCATCGGTCAAAAGCTTTTTTTTTTGCTCTTAAACTTCATTTTCCACATCGAATCGGATCATATAACCGCGGATGCCCAATGTGTTACCTTAAGAACCATGATACAAGGTTACAAGACTAGTCGGATTAAAAGGATATGCTCCCCACAAAAAAGATTACATGAGCTGGATGCCCAATTCACAATAGCGCCACAACTAAAAAGCATCTTTAAGCCGCCATAGCTGCTAAGGGCCCTTAAGAAAATTGGTTGCATGCCACAATGAAGGAATGCGACCGGAGAAAGAATAGCCCCCATACGCTTGAAATTCTAGAATTTTTTTTTTCGATATTTTTCTTACCATATAAAATGAAAAATGGCGTCAATTGACTAATTCCGCCGATATAATTAGTTATTATGCATATGCAAGTTCAAAGGATTACTGATATATTGATATAAGCCACGGCTATAGAGTAAACTGCAATCACGCCCACCCCCGTACATTCAACGTACTGTAGTGTTAATGCCCCAAAAAAACCCGCTCCCAGAAATTAAGATGGCCAGTAAATTATTTGAATGCCCACCTACCCGCGTGGAATTCTATAATAGCTCCAAGCCGATAAGGCCTCCCATATGATGAATCCTCTATAAAGTTACGTAATAACATGCCCAATGACTTTAAAAATAATTTCCTTAAACCCTAAAAAAAATGACTTACACATATACCAATTATATCAACTTAAAATAACTTAAGTCATCTGAAAACATAATTTCTATCCGTATTATCTGCATTAATAACTTATATATTCTTCAAATTATTAATATTCCTGTCGAGGCTTTGATCAATCCAAAAATTTTATTTACTTGCCTACCATCTCCTATAATCTTATATGAAATAATTTATACAGAAAAATAAAACAAATGTTTCAAATGCAATTCCATATAAGTATCTATATGCCCCAAGATCAAACCATAGAACACCACTAAGCTATATTCAATTGATTTATCGATAATCCTCCTGTGCTTTTTCTTATTTAGTAGGCACTAAGATGACCAGATTGCCCCACTCTGAGCTCACTAAAGGACATTGAACCGGCAATATATTTTAACGATACATAGAGAAGGCGAACCTTAATTTATTTGCTATATGTATCCACACTCTAGTGCAAGGGAGCAATATCCTTGCATTAATCTATCAGCAGCGAGACCCACCGGGGCCCGCCCGACTAGCTCATCCTAGATGTCCTTGCCGAAAATGCTCGCAGCAACACTGCGTGAGAGCTCAATGAGCGTAACTGAAAACGCCCTAACTTAATTTGTGCAGCCATCAGATCATCATATAAAACGCATTATTGCATGCGTGTTCCCAGCCAAATATATCGCTCCCCCCCCCCCCCCACCCCCCTCCTAAATTTTTTCCCCCCCCCCCCCCACATTCACCCATCATTTATAATAGAGACTCAAAATAATTATGAATGAGCCGGCCCCAGTTATGCTTTTTTTTATGCTTTTTTTTTTTTTATTAAATAATATACATACTGTACTTTATACACGATCATATCTATCAATAGCATTGCAAAAAATAAGCCAAGGTCGCCCAAAAAGACAATGTATTTGTAACATAATTTTTTCAGTCCCAAATGATTCAACTGCAATTTAATAAGTATCTTTACTAATAAGTTTTATAGCAATTGCCATTCCTGTTTCATTTAATCTCCAAATTTGCCCACATTACTTTTTTAACAAAGTTTTAATTTTTACTATTACATAACTAACCAAACTCTTAATGCTTTGCATACTCTGTACCTATAAGAACTACTAACCAAATCTCTTCAGATATGCCCAATTGCAATACCAGACCGTCTCTTTGATGAGCCCCTCCGAACCATGTATAACACAATACTCTACCGCTAACATGTTGGCGTTAACCAAACCATGTCAACTCAAACTAGAGTCTATTCATGCCATCATTACTCTATCTATGACTATTACTGTAAATTAATATTATTTAACTTGAAATTATGTCATTATACTAATTTATATTATTATTTCATATCTCGTTCTTAGCTCTTTACTTTATTCATTTCACCTTTGTTTTAAACCCCCCATTTTTATTAAAAAAATAAATTATTGTTAATTTTTTTTTTTATTATGTTTCCAATGTCTAATTTACTAATTAAAAAATAAATCACAAAAGTTGCGCGCATATCAAGCATATACTCAACCTTGGTGCGAAACTTAATGGAGCCTGTTTATATTAGCCAAAAATCAATACACCGCATATACTAAACCAATTCTAATTCTACCATTAGAATTAGACTAGACGTAAATTTTACAGGTATAATAACAACTCATCGAATTGGGACTGATACCTTATTGGAACATTTTTAATGTTCTAACATAAATTTTTTTTACCAACTATTATCTAATTAAAGCCCACCGCCTCCCATTTTTTCAGGGACTTACTAAACTACAAGGTCACGTTGCCATCTATACTAAGATACTTTTTTACATATACATATTCGAACTTCAATGTTACCTAGATTATTGTTAGCAAAGATGTTACCAACATATACGTTTATGAATACGCTTGTCAACCTACGTTTACGTACCATTAAGCTAATACTCGCACTCTCTTCCTCCCTCCTCCCTTTTTTCGTTGGCCTTGTTGATGCCAGCCAGAAAGAAACATTAATGGAAGAGAAACGAATTAGGCGAACTGTTAACATCCCCCTCTAAACTAAAAGTAGAGCACAATTAAGGATATCATTTTTTCAATCAACTCCCCTTTTGCACATAAAATATGGTAGCATATGAGGGCTAAGAGTTATAGAAACAAGATCTTAGTTAAAAATATCAAAGCTCACCCTAGTTAGTAACTTAATATAAAAGGTATGGGGTAAATAATATAGACTGTGAACATATAAATGAGTAATCACAATAAGCACATGAAGACAAACGAGAGTGTACACAAATTTATGTCAGCTAAATTGAGAATAAGCTTCAGAAAAATATAGCCGCTCTAAATCATGCCCAAATTAAAGCTCATAATGCTTACGCACAAGGTATGATAAATGAATGCCGCCAGATCTAAAGAAAGCCCCTTTTAATAAGATTAGTTAAGTAGATAAATAAAAATATAAAGATAAAAAAGCCTAGCATTAAATAATGCCTCAGCGTATCATCAAACTTCATTGAGCAAGCTTAGTCCCCCACACACGCATCATTAAGTAAGACTTGCATCTACATCAAGAAGTCTGGATAATCATTCAACATAATCCCCCTCTTTAGAGTATAGATTCAGAATATAGTCAGATAAGGGAGTCAGGCCAAACAAAGTTTGCTTTTCAAGCAATAAAATAAATTAAAATTTGTACTACGAAGAAAAAAGCTTGAGTAAACAGTACTGCCATGAATTTGCAAGCATTATGCATAAAAAGCGATATTACTGCGCCCCAATGTTCTACTATACGGAACAACCGAGTATAAGAAAGTAATGGGACATATCCGATATTATTCAAATTAAAGCAATCATTTAGCACTGAAAAAACCTATTTTTAATAACCCAAATAAATTCATTTTTTAGCGCACTTGCTCTATACGGTTCTCTTGTATACTAATAGCATTTGGTGCTTACTTTCAGAACGCACATGACTTTATTTAAAAATCATAAAAACTAACCACAGCTCATTCAAAACTATTTAAGCGCCATAGCCGCCTCAATAATATTTATGCTGTTGTCAATGATGTTAGAGCCGGCTAATCCACCTATTCAATATGAGCCCCTTATTGAATGATGCTTCGAGTCTCAATTGACTAAGCTTTCTTCTATACATATTATCACGCTTGCTGTGACTCCGCTACTCGATGCGCAGGATATCGCAGGCCCCCACTGCGAATGATCATAGAGAGCTACATAGATAAGCGCTACAGCCTCCCGCACCTCACTCCTCAAGTAAAGAATTTAAAACTCCTATACTACTAGCCCGAACGGCCCAAAAATACAAAAATATTAATGCAACTAATCTCGCACCTCATCTCTATGCTATCAGTTATATATTCGACCCAGTCTAAGCCCTCCTTTGTACTACTGATGGACTGCATCGCATGTGATTTCTAACGAGTAGCCTAAATCAAATGCTTTATATTAATCATGTAGCCGTTTTTTGTTACATTCTGCATCTGCCAAAATAGATGAGGATCTTATATTGCAAATTAATTTTACTAAAACATAATTACTAATTTAAATAGATACATACGCAATGACACGCGAACTACATATATCTTGATCCTATACATAGACACCTCGCCTCACGCTGCAATATAACATCGCTAAGATATAAGTAAATGTTAATTGCTAAATACTAGACTAAATAAAAATAATGCTTATTGCAGTTGTGACACTTCAAAAATAATATAAATTTTACAGTGAATTTTATAAGGTAGCGCATTTGTACTTATTAGGTAAATATATTTTTTAAAATCATTCACTTTAATTCACGAAACGTAAAAATGGTCTAGTCCAAATGGGAGGGGGGGGAGGGAAGGAAACATTTCCCTTTACAAATAAACTAGTCACCTCTTAAAATATGACCTATAATTATCTCGGAGCTTTCTTGGCCTTTTTTTTTTTTTTAACAAAGCATAAGTATGCAAAGTATAAGCCTACGGAAGTAATTTCCGTAGGGATTGGCTTCGTACGCATTGATATCCCAAACTCCGTTGGAACTGTAGGGCGTGATCAGCTTACATCATGCACTCTGCGCCCTATAAAAATCAGAATCTTTGACTTCAATATGCATCCCCCCAACAAGAAAATCAGCGGAATAGTCAAATTGACGCCATTTCATTTATTGGAAGAAAAATCCAAAAAATTCTCGAATTCAACGGAGGGGCATTCTTTCCATATGCATTTTGCATCAACAATTTTCTTCCTACACATCGGAAAATAGTTGTGGCCTTTTTGAAATCATCACTCATTATCTTTTGTGGGACATATAACTAATCGACGCCTTGTAACTTGTCATGTCTTAGAACATTCAACCCAAGATCTCAATGTGGAAAATGAAGTGTAATCTTTGACAAATACTTGCTGACACAGAACAAAAATCTTTCCACGAAAAGTACATCATTTCCTTCGTCGGATTATTCAACCTTTCATTATTCAAACTTACGATGTGCTTTGACACTTTAGGGGCAAAGGACATGTCGGATTTCGCTCCTCGTAAGATGTGGATGTCGACTTCATTTTCTTCCCTGTGTCTTTTTCGTTTCTGAAGGGTGTTTGGTTCCACACAACCAGTTCGGGGTCAGGATTTGCTCATTTACTTGCATGGTTGCGCTAGTGGGAAATTCCTTAACTTTTTTAAAAAAAAATCTATAGTAATTCAGTCATACTTCTTTTTTTTTAACCAATTCAATTCTAAATCTTTTACAATTGTGTGAATTCATTTATCCAGTAAATTTTAAGCAGCCAGTGCCTGACGTGAATGTCAGTCGATTAGCGACATAATATATTTAATATTTTTTTCCCATTCCCCTTCTTCCTTCCACCAAGGCTCGCGGTCGTTCCTCTGGCGGGTTGCCAAGGCTCGGCGATCAGCTAGAGGAAGAAGAGGGAAAGGTAAAAGAAATCAAAAAAAATATGAAAATATTATGTCATCGGTCGGTCGACGTCACCATATAGCACTAGCCGTCAAAATTTCCAGGTGGATTGAATTGGCACAAGTGAAAAGGTTTAAGATAGAATCGATTAAAAAAAAATAAAGTTTATGACTGAATTGACACAATTGGCAATATATTTAGGCCTTTTTTTTGCAATTTTTCTTGCACCGATAGATAAGTGTGCAGCCTCACACTAGTAATGCCTGTGAGCTGTTAGTAGAACAGACAATATCGGTAGTACTAGTTTATAGACACGGGCCGAGATTGCCCACAATGGCATATGAGCCCCGGTGGATGTTGAGCAACTGATATGTCTTTGATCTCATATCGTTATAACTTGATAATTAGACTGGTAATAAGTTCGGGCACATTTTAGACATGAAAGTTCGGGTGTTCGAAATTCAACATAGACAACGTCGTTCCGATTGGTATGGGTTTGATGGGGGTGTCAATGGATTGTGCATTGATTCTTTGGTCTTGTCTCGTGTGATGCTTCTCCATATCACACCAGGTTTCCAGGAAAAAAGAATATTTATATGTTAAGTTGTATGTCATAAAATTAATATTGATGATCTAGGAATTAAAATTCCTAATAACCTTACAACGCACAATTTCTTTGTTGATAAGATGTATTTCTGACACTACATCATATTAAAGTCAATTTGAGGGCGTATACACACACATATATATTTTTGGACTTTACTTCGCCATTGGGTCTCTCTAGATGAATAAATTGGCAAAAATAAAAAATTTAGGATTGTATTGACTTTTGCATAATAAATATAGGACTGATTGAATAATTTTCTCATCTATACAAAATAATGACGAAGTTGGACGATCTATAGTTGAAAATTCATTCCAAAAACCTATAAATCTGCCAAGGTACTGTTGTATTATTTTTCGAAGGCGCCGCCAACCTTTCCAAGCGGTAGGCAGAAATTGCTCACCTACGTTGATTTGAGAGCACTATGGGTAGGTCCAGAATGCTATTTTATCCATCCCAATTTGTCTTTCTAATACCATTTTTTTTTTACAGAGTGGTTACTTCTAGAGGAGTTAGAAATTGTAGTACATATTGGATTTTTTTTATTGGGTGATGTGGCAAAAGTGATTTCATAAATTAGATTAGTAAATCGATCTCAGTGTATCTTTAGGGTACGGATGATAACTATTATATTTCTCTATTTTTCTAATTTTCTATTCTCGGGAATAAGTTTAGAATAGAAATCCGTTTGGTAAAATAATTTCATTTTTCTATTTTCAGGGCAAATTTTTAGCCTAGAAATAGGTTTTGGAACAACAACCAAAATTCAGATTTTCAATTTTAGGTTAATGAATTATCAAATTAATTAATTAGATTAATTAAATTGGCTCAAACTTTTTTAAGTTCTACCAAATCGTGACTTATGATTCAAATGATTATCCTGCAAAAGATTTTTAATTTTTCAGAGCTGCCATTAATTGTTTTTTGGTAGGCCAATTATAAACCTAAGTAAATTAGCGGGAAAACTTTCTACAAGCTAGAGATTTTAAGTTTGGGGACTTGGTTACATTATTTTTCAATTAATGCACTTTCTGTACCAAATTTATGAAAAATTTTCAATTTGGCAATTCTGATGAATTCTTATTTGAAGTTCAAAGGTACAATTTTTGAGGGGTTTTTTATGATTTTTTTTTGTATTTTGTGTGTGTAATTTTCAAAATTAAAAAATTAATGAAAATTAGAGTGAATTGGTTTAAGATTGGTTCTCGACTTAATTTGCATTAGTCCCCAAAATTTTAAGTTTACCATGAGTCTACATCTTTTAAGAGTTAAGGTGGATTCAAAAAGATTTTATTCATCGAATGCAATCCATTAGAGAGGATTTTCTAAAAAAAGAAAACTGATAAGACGTGGTTTTTAAGAAATCATATCTTACTATATCTTTTTTTTTTATTTTCCTTTGATTTTGTGAGATAAGTTAAAAATGAGGCATGAGAGAATTTTTTTTAATTTTTAGTTTTCTTATTTGAATTAAAACTAAAGTCGCAAAACTTTTAATTAATTAAAAGATAATTACCGCTATCTCTTTCGAACTAGGTTTTGATCTGAAGCCCAATAGGCCAATCCTAAAATTCTGAGTACTCGCTATGAAGATGATTTTATCTAAAGCCTAACAAATAGACTTATTTCTATATATGCAGTTGCGAATTAGAAGAATCCCTAATTGATTACATGATTAAATATTTTAGAATATCTTGAATATATTCAAAATTTCAACAAAAAAAAATCAGATTCGCAATCTTCCAATTTTGATGTGCAATCTTTCAAATAAGGCAAGTGACATGTTGCAAGATTCCTAAAACACCTAAATTAAATATGCGATTTTCTGATTTAGGCAAATATGACGATACTCTAGATCAAGCAACGGAATTTTTAGAATATGCAATTGGATACTCAACGAATACAAAATAGGCAATTCAAATGTCGAAAGCATACAAATTAGGAATCACACCTAATATCGCAAGACGGTCTTTCCGATTTGGACTTGTGAGGAATTTTGTGCCCCGATCTTTCGAAAATCGCAGGCGGCTCGTGGAGGAGGGCCATGCTCGGCTTGCAAAAGACATAGTTGAGCGCCGGACTTCAAAGCCTTTTCCTTGGTGTTCGCGTGCCGCCAGAAGAAAAAGAGAGAAACGCGACACTGCAAGGAATAGTCTTCGACCAAAATAAAGGAGAAGAATGAATAGTCTTCATGTTTTTTCCCCCACCCCTTTTGTCGTTTCTCCGACAGAACTTGTCCCTCGCAGCGATGTCAATAAAAACGGCCGAGGCCGAGAACTAGTTGACTTTGTGTCTTGGGAAATCGCCGACCCGTGGGTTCGCTCCATCCCTCTCTCGCGTCTCCGGTCAGCATTCGCTGGCTGCCGGCTGAGGCCGTAGGCCAACGATAGTAATAATTTTATACCGTTATTAAATAAATTTTTATTCTAAAAATAAAAATTTCGTGTCATTATTAGATGTGCTTTTTTAATCAGAAACTTATCGAGAAAATAAAAGGTGAAGACCTATTTTTAGCCGGATATAGCTTTCGAGAACTGAATAATTATTATTTGCGTCCTTAGCATTATTTGTTCAATCGTCGAGCTCATTCCATTTCCCAAATTAGTAATCGGCAAAAAAAAAATGAATTATAACCCCACAAAAAATAGGTATTTTTTACGTATTTTTTGAACGACTTTGCTAACATAATAATTTTTTATGATCGTAAAAAAAAAGTATATTGTGAATTATAAATTATTAAATAATTTTTAATTTATTTTTATTTTTATTTAACTCAGACCACGCTATCAATCTCATAATTATAAAAAAAAAAAAGAACTGTCACACAAATGTATTCTTTTCTTGAACTGTGATTGGCTAACTGTCGACTCTATTGTCTGACAAATCCCACATACTTTAAAGGGTGAAGCAGCCAAAACTGTCAACGGTCCACGGTCAAACTCTGAATTGCGTTGGGTTTTCAGCAGGTGCATCAATGAGCTTAGCCCTTTCATTTTGATGGCTACGTACGACTCGGAGGGCTTAAAAAGAAAAACCATGATCTGATGATGGGATGGGTTTGGTACACTAACATTTATTTTATCGTCAAATGGTACACTAACATTCATTCGCCCAGAGTTGCACATGCCTCGTGGCTTAATTAATTACATCTCAAGATTACCTTAGAATATGACTTGATACTTTTTTGCATGTTCTTTGAACACCATATCGGAGCCTTGTCTTATTTGAATGACGTTTTAATTTTGAATGAGAAATAGAGAAATTTATGAATCTTAACATGTCATAATTGAATTAAAAAAATGACGTCATCGATCTGTTGGGTGGTCTTGGATCTCTTTCATCCCAAAAACTAGCTCAAAAGTTGAGGCTTTTCCTCACACTTATAAACCAACCACCAGCTCCTTCTACAACGGATGTGTGACAACACCAACAATCTTCCCCTCATATATCGGGCCATGGGTTGAAGGTAAAGACAACCCGTATTTCTCCCGTGTGACTATTGGGTCTAAATTTATTGGTAACCTGGGCTCTAATACCAGTGTTGGGTGGTCTTGGGCCCAATAGTCACACCGGAGAGGTACGGGTTGTCCCTGCCTCCGACCCATGGTCCGATATGTGAGGGGGAGATTGTTGGTGTTGTCCCACATCAGTTGTGGAAAGGACTGGTGGTTGGTTTATAAATGCGAGGGAAAACCTCAACCTTTGAGCTAGCTTTTGGGATGAGAGAGGCTCAAGACCACCTAACACGATCAAGCTCTGAACGCATAGAAATTTTTTGGTGGCACGCGAATTTAATGATCCAATCTCTATTTGTTCATCCTGGCATTCCAAGATGAAGCTTTAGTTCATGCAACTACAGAAAGAACTGGATAATGCAATTCTTAGCAGCCGTTTTCAGTAAGCTAAAGAAGAATTTTTTTTTTCCGAAGAGGGACCGTTCCATTAATTAATGCATCTTAACCTAAAATGTCAAACATAAGTGTAAACACCATCGTTAGTTTAGTAACATCCTCTATATAAGTCGGAGGACAGTAAGAGCTTATACCACATCTCAAGCCTTGCCTGTAAACATACCATCTTCCTCCGCAGCAATGACAATGTTCTCTTCAATGGCAATCCAGTTGCCTTCTCCTTCTGTCCTCTTCGCTTCCCTCCTCTTCCTCTTCCTCATCTTAAAGCAATGGAAAAAATCCAATGATGCCAAGAAAGGCCCTCCTTCGAAATTGCCGCCGGGGCCAAAAATGCTCCCTCTTCTGGGGAACCTTCACCAGATGGCGGGGTCCCTCCCGCACCACTCGCTCCGGGACTTGGCCAGGAGGCACGGGCCGATCATGCGCCTCCAGCTGGGCGAGATCCTGACCATCGTCATCTCGTCGGCCGACATGGTCAAGGAGATCCTCGGCAAGAACGAGCTCGCCTTCGCCCAGAGGCCCGAGCTCACAGCCCTCGAGGTCATGTCCTACGAGAACTCGAGCTTCGTGTTCTCGCCCTATGGCGAGTACTGGAGGCAGATGCGCAAGATTTGCGTGCTGGAGCTCCTGAGCATGAAGAGGGTCCTCTCCTTCCGATCCATAAGAGAGCAAGAGTGCTGGAACGTAATGAAAGCGATACAGTCATCTCAAGGGAAGCCTGTGGACTTGAGCAAGATGGTACTGAACCTGATTAATGACGTCACCTCTAGGGCGGCTTTTGGCGAGAGATGCAAATACAGAGACGAGTTCCTTTCTTTCCTCAAGGAAGTGACGATGCTTGGTGGTGGGTTCGAGCTTCCGGATCTCTTCCTTCGATCTGGTTCTTGCGTTATCTGTCGAGGATGAAACCGGCTTGGGAGAGGTTGCACAAGAAGATCGATTTGATTCTCGATCACATCATTGAAGAGCACAAGGAGAAATTGAAGGGAGACGGTGGGAACAATGAGGAGGACAAGAATGCAAGAGAAGATCTGGTGGATGTGCTCTTGAATCTCCAGAAGAGCAGTGAAATGAACTACTTCATCAAGCCACATGTCATCAAAAATATTGTCATGGTAAGGCTTATTTCATGTTAATTTCACTAAATATATACTTTGCTTCTATCTTACTTACTAATGAGCTTTCTTCCTGCCTGAGCTTTTGTTCTATAGATTTTCTACTTCTGTTTTCATAAATGAACCTCATGGGGAGGAACGACAGAGCTAGTTAGCAATTCTTCTGGGCGTTACGAGAAGGATTTCGCACTCATTACGAAATGTTCCATCCGAGCCATTGAATTGCCTATTTTAACTAGCGAAAAAGAGCCCTTAGTAATCAGTATAGAGTCGGCGTACGAGAATTTCAATGGCAAAATGGATCGTCTAAGATGTATTCATGATGAAAAATAAATATGATAGTCGCATTCATGAAACCCTAATATTCTCAGGATGTATTACAAGAATATATCACATGGATGATCAAAGAGTTTTCCCCTTGTTATATTTGTACTATTCCCCAAACCAAGAGTTGGTATGAAAGACTCCCTGAGATTTGAAGTGATCTCCATATATGGTTTTGCTCAGGAAAATACAAGTTCCATAAATTTTATTTTGTATTAAATACACACTTATTCAGACTAATTTTATGGGATATTGCTATGTTACAGGCTAAATAAAACCCCCGTAATTCAATCAACACCAGTAGTACGTGTATTGTCATATGATTCGGTATAGACTGATTTCATGTGATATTGCTACCTTACAGGCTCAATGTCATATGATTCTTTGTCTTTCATGTACTTTTTAAGGACATTCTGAAATCTCAGATCAATCTGTTCTTTTTTCCCCTTTCTGCGAAGGAAATATTTTCTGCCGGGACAGACACATCCTCGACGACCATAGATTGGGCCTTCTCGGAGATGCTGAGGAACCCCAGAGTGATGGAGAAGGCGCAGGCCGAGCTGCGAGCTGTCCTGAAGGGCAAGACCCAGATCCGCGAGCAGGACATCCAGGGCCTCGAGTACTTGAAGCTTGTGGTCAAGGAGACCCTGAGGTTGCACTCGCCGGGCCCGCTCATGGCCCGAGAGTCGCGCGAGGCGTGCGTGATCAACGGCTATGAGATCCCCAAGAAGACCAAGATCGTAATCAACACGTACGCGGTGGGGAGGGACCCCGAGTTCTGGACAGACCCCGAGTCATTCGTTCCCGAGAGATTCCTGAACTCGTCGGTCGATTTCAGAGGGTCGAGCTTTGAATACATACCCTTCGGCGGTGGGAGGAGGATCTGTCCCGGGATCAATTTCGGGATTGCGAACATCGAGCTTCCCTTGGCTCAGCTCCTGTACCACTTCGACTGGTCCCTGGCTGACGGGGTTAAGGCACAAGACCTGGACATGTCGAGACTTTTGGGATCACTTCCCGGAGGAAGAATCCCTTGATCATGGTTGCCGAGCCCTGTGTCCCCTTCTCTTATGATGGAGATCATGATAAGTAGTTATCAAATGTGTGTGTTTTTTTCTTCTTTTTTTTTTTTTGGGGGGGGGGGTGGTTTACTAAGTTGGGTAAATCTAATTATGTTGGTGTCTTTCTATCTGTCTATTGTCTGATATTACAGTTCCTTATCCAATAAACAAGCTCGTGTACACAAAAACTACTCTGTGAACTCCATTAGTTAAGGCTCCGTTTGATTTACGAAAAACAATTTTCTGGAAAATTTCAAGCTTTCCGATATTTGGTTCATGGAAAATAAATTAGTTAAGGAAAATATTTTCATTCATAGAAAAAATGAAGACATTTTCCCTCATCACTTCTCCCTTCACATTCCTTTTCTTTTTCATTAATTTTATTTTTATTTTTTATAATTAATTAATATTTTTATTTCTTTTCTATTCTTGTTTTTCTTTTTCTTTCTTCCTCTACGGGTAGTTGGCCATGGTGACAGGCAGCGAGCTCGAGCCTTGCTAGCCCCGGGCAAAGCTCCATCTCGCTAGATATTGTAGCTTGCCAAATTTGGTGAGCTTGAGCCTTGTCGACCTTGTACGAGGCCGAGCCTCACTTGTGGCCGGTCGCTGGCAATTGGTAGAGGTAGAAAGAAAATAAATAACATAGAAGAGAAAAAAAACATAAAAAATGAAAAAATAAAAATTAGTAGTAAGAATTGGGAATTTTAAAAAATTACGAAAATTGTCCACGTTAGGATCGGTCATTCTGCGTAGGACGGCCTAGTCCATGTCATCAAATGTCAACCAAAATGATGACACATAAAATCAAATGAGATTTTTCTTACCAAACGACGGAAAATATTTGCCAATTCATTTTCATTTCTTAACCAAACATTGGAAAATATTGTCATTTTTCTAGAAAAGATTCAGAAGACATTTTTCAAAAATGTCACATTTTTGGCAAACCATAGGGAGCCCAAGATCAACAATATGGTATAAAAAAAGCTCATGGTCATATGTGAGCTTGAAACTCTCAGCCAAACCACACCTCTATGCACATGGAAAATGCACCTACAGCCCCTTCAAGAGTACCTTCGAGAGATAGCTCTATTATACATTAATTCTGGGAAGATGCGGCTTTTAGCTTTTTCTTCTTGTTCCGATGGTGAAAATGAGCAATAATCGCATGCATTGTCTCTCATCCATGTAAGCTCAATTCACATGAAACATCTAATTGTGAGCGTTCCCACCTGATTTGACAATTCATGCGAGTTTGGCTCACATAAATTTGGATTTTGTAAGAAATTTCCATGAGGAATTTGTTGAGAAATTTAGCAAATGGGATGAACAATAGAATCAGGTTTTTGAGGTGTGATAACACTTCCTTTAAGCAATTAATTGCCCCACAACATTGCTAATGATTATCGGCAAATATCCTCCAAAATACAATAGAATTTCAAACGAGAATATTAGATAACAATTCTAATATTTCTCCAAGAACTCTCTAGGAAACAATTGAAAATAAAGACTATACTTCTTCTTCTTTTTGGAAAGAACTAAAATTGGAAATAGAAGAAGTGAAAAACTAAAAACAAACAGAATACTTGAATATACAATGAGAAAAGAACATAACTTTTCGCATTGGAAAAGCAATTAATTCTCATATAACTCTTCGTGTTCGAGAACAATTTTTTTTGGACTCAACTGTTCATTGTTCGAAAAATAGTTTATATCTGAAAGATTGCAACCTTTCGAAGTTCATAAGAAATTAATTAAAATTCAAAATTCAAAATAATAAAAAATTAACTTCAACTCCTATGTGAATAATCGCATTGTTTCAGTGGGGTTCAATATTTAATTTATTATTATAATTTTGAAAATAAAAAATAAATACTTGAATATAGAATAATAAAAGAACACAACTTTTCGCATCCGAAAAGCAGTTAATTCTCATACAACTCTTTGTGAAAGAAAATAGTTTATTCGGAAATAATTATTCACCATCCGAAAAACAGTTTATATTTGAAAGATTGCAACCTTTTGAAGTTTGTAAGAAATTAATTAAAATTTGAAATTACAAAGAAACTCAAAGAATCGGAGATCCACCAGTGGCGAAACTCCAAAGGTCCGTTAATGACACCTACCATTTTTGTTGATGAAGCTTCGATTTGATGAGTTGCAGACACTCCTAGAGGTTGTTCGAAGCTTGTGTATCAACTTAGCTCAGTTTTATGCAAAATCCCCAATTTCAAAGTTTCACCCGAATATGAAAATTGATCAATCGAGACTCTTAATGGAAAAGTCAAAAATTGATCAATCGAGACTCTTAATGGCAAATTCAAGTTAATTTGACTCCACCAATATGCTCCGAATGATGATAAACATAGGGATATGGGCTTATATTTGGATGAGTATGCTCGATTGGTTTTGAATTGCACTTAAGACAAAATTAAAAGACTATATTGAAAACATTTAAGTCCATTTTTCAAATTGTTCAAATCATGCAAATAATTGGACAGAAATGAAATTCAAGGTATTATAATCAAATGTCATAACTATCATAAACTGAAAAAAAAGGACTCAATTTATGATTTTTTTATTAAATTAGGGATCTAAACGCAAAATTTTGGAATTTAGGGTTCCTGATCGAATTTTTGAAATTTAAAGTGACCAAAATGCAATTGGGATTAAAATAAATCTAATGACTATTTGTTCATATTTTTTTGGTCACAAATGCAATTTTTCCTTATTTTTGGGCTGTTTTCCAATTAAAAACTTTTGAAAACACAAGAAAATATTGAAAAATATTTTTTGTTCAAAATTGATCCTTAGGCTTGGCTAAGACTTCTAAAGGTGATTTTCAAAAGACTGATTGAAAACCAAGTGTCAACAATGTCTTGGCACTCGGGCCCAAGTCCACAAACATCGAGTGCGGGATCCCAGTAGCTGAGATCAAACCCCCAACACCTAGCACTGGGTCCACAAAGGCCATGCTTAGGTCTTCGACACTTGGGCTCGTGCTTACAAAAATCGTGCTTGGGTCCTCAGTAGTCAAGCTCAGGTCCTTGGTGCCCGAGCTAGAGTCTATCGAGGTCGAGGCCTGAGATTCGGGATCCCAGAATCTGGGCCCACTGAGGTCGAACTCGATACCTCAGTGCCTGTGCTCAGGTCCATCGAGGCTTGGCTCAGTACCTAAGCACTGACGCCCCAATCCATCAAGGTCGGGCTTGGGATATAGGTGCTCGTGCTCTGATCCTTAGAGCATGAGGCGAGATCCATTGAGGCTGAACTTGGGACTCTTGTGCCATACTCGGTTCCCTACTGCCGATACACAAGTTACTAGTGCCCAAATAATGTATGTCTATTTAGGAAAATAAAATCAGATTTTCTATACCAAATGATGAAAAATATTTTTCAGTTCATTTTCAGGTTTTAGCTTGACACTAAAAAATATTGTCATTTTCCTAAAAATGACTTCCTTGAAAATATTTTTTAGAAATGTCATATTTTTTTTTTTAAAACACGGAGTCTTAAGGTGTGCTTGTTTGAGTAAAAGTGTTTTTAATGAATTAGTTTTCTGGACTTTTACCCATTTGGTTTGTTGAAAATGATTTAATCAATAGAAAACACTTTTCAAGCAGTTAAGAATTCATGCACAAAATTAGGAAAATGGATTCCTAAATCTAAAGATGCCAAAACACTTTTCGAAATTGTTCCTCTCACATTTTTTTAAATTTTTTAAATTTTTTATGTTTTACATTTATTTTTATCTGGTGAGCCTCGAGCTTGCCAGTGGCCCGTCGAATGGTCACGATGGAAGAGAATTAAAAAAAAAAGAATAGAAAAGAATCAAATCAAATAAAATAGTAGCACAATAAAAAATCAATGATTTTTTTTTTCTTGAGAGAAAGTGATGAAATTGTGATCATTTTCCAAGTGAGTTCTAAACTCCAGTAAATAATTTTTTGTCACATATTAAATAAAAAGAAAAAACTAACCATTTTTTCTAAAAAATTATATCCCGAAAAGTATTTTCTATCATTAGGTAATTTTCTGTGAAATAAATTCACCCTTAATTACTTTACTAAATATATGTCAACTCATCACTAGTGCTGAGAGAATCCATTAAGTGTGGTTAATACAGAAATAATTCATGAAGTGTGGTTAACCAAAACCTGTTGAACCGGAATTTTCGTGCATGTCACATGCACTTGCAGATTGACGTTGGATGAACATAAAGAATATTCACAATCAGCCGCCAACATGAGACTTACTTCGGATGCGCGATGGGACCGAATAACTTTCCCATGTCTGACTGTTGACTATTTTCACACTCAGCCGCCAACCTGAGACTTACTTCACTTCAGATGCGCAGTGGGACAAAATAACGTTCCCATGTTAGACTGTTGACTATTTTCCTTAATCGGCAACTACACCAATGTCGTCTTTTTTGGCTTTATCCCTTTCGAGGAAGTTTTTCGTTTTTTCAACCATCATAGATTTCTCACGTGCAAGTTTGGCAACAAGAAGGGACAAATAGAATAATTAAAGAAAAGACAGGGGCATGCGCTCACGTACATGTACTTTTTCAGAAATTAAATTTGATGTGAAGTAGGAAATCTAGAAATATGGACATAGCCGGCAACTAATTGTAGCTGCTTTAATTTGGTGATAATTGGAAAGTCCCTATAATTAAAGTTAAGAGCCCTTTTTTCAAAGAATAATCGTGAAAATGATGCTATCTATCATATGCTAGCTGATATAGTCAAATAATTCACAAGTATGTGACTTACGAAAATGTCCGTTATGTACGTTGGTGTTGTGAACTTAGAGAGAATGATCATGCTCTATCAGATCTTGCTTTCGGATCTCATACATGTTAAATAAATCATGCTTAGAATAACAAAATGTTATTTTTGGAGAATTCCATTATCTCTTTCCTTCTTTGAAAGAATATATCATTTGATTGATGTTTGTTTCGCGTGATATGTTGGTACGAGATTACTAACCATTTAGTTGGCAGTTCTTAGTGCTTATTGAATTAGTGATAATTGCACATACCTTGCTATGAGGAAATGCTTAATTTATTTGATAATTATATATACTTTTGACTTTCATTAGTGGTGACGCTTGAAGCTAAATCCTTTATTTGCAACTGGGAATTCCCTTATTTGCTTGTTGTTTTGTGACACGTGACTATATGAGATAGGAAGCGCACACACTCTATGGGGACTCCATGTCGTATCGGACACTGACACAAGGCCGACATATGGTCAATGTTCCAGACACACAACGACACACGAATCCAGCTTCTTCACATGCCTTTCCAACACGCACCGGTCAATTTTAAATGTTTTCAATAAATTAGAGGTCAAAATATAAATTTATTAAAAATATATATACTTAAGTCATATATCCAGTCATCCCAAAATTAATATATCCAGCTAGCCCAAAAATAATCTAATCATGAATCCCTAACAGAAAAAGAAGAAGAAAAAACCATTGCTGAAATTTTTATATATACACGATAAATCTACATTCACTATGCAACGTGTATCAACGTGCCAGAATTCTCTATTTTTTTTAGAAATGACGTGTAGGCGTGCCGTGTCATGAAATGTTCATGTTGGTGCTGCTTAGTATATTGGCAATAGAGTTTTGAAGGTCAGAGCATATGAAAAGTACCTCGATGTTCCTCACGTGAAAATTGGAAAATTCCCACTAATTTTTTTAGCAATAAATTCCCAATAAATTTCAAATGCTCCTATTGTTGTGAAAATGAGGAGAGCCACCACATTCAAAAATCACGGATACCTGAGATAAGCAAGTACCATTTTTAAACATGGAAGAGGAAAATAAGAAAACGGCTAGCAAAATACAACCCCGTGACAACTAGAAAGTCAAAAGGAATTCTGGACCGGGCCTCGTCACGTTTTAGCCAATATTTATTGACATAAAGGCTGGCCATCCTACGTGGCACATCCAGCACGAACATTAATAAATTTTTTTATTTTAAAATTTTATTTATTATTAATATTTTTATTGTTTCCTTCCAAGCCTAGCGAGGGTTGCTAGCCAACCCTCACTAGTCACATGCGAGGGCCTACCAACCCTCGTCGACCACTGGGCGAGATTGGTGAGGGCTTTGTAGCCCTCGCCCAGTGGTCCATGAGTGTCTCCGGACTTGGTAAAAAAAAGGAAAAGAAAAATAAAAATTATAAAAATTATCGGCATTAGTGCCAGCCATGTCACATAGGATGGTTGATGTCCATATAAGCAATTTTCATTGAAAATTGGTCATATGGACTCAATTGGCAAAAATGTGAAAAGGTATATAATTCAATTGGCAAAATTAAAAAGTTTATGACCGAATGGCTAAAGAACCATAAGTTTAGGATTTTTTGGATAATTTTTCTGTGAAGATAAGGAAAACATGTATCTTGAAATACTTAATGCAAGAATTATTACTAGACAAAACCCAATATGAAATAAATCGGATTGAAAGAGACTCGATTAATTAATCATTAAAAGCGAGAAACATTATCCCTCTTATATTGCCGGGGGCATGTGATGCGAATTCTTTGCTTGATTGTGATGGCAAGAGATTACTATATTCAAATTTGCTTTGTATGACCATCTTGCCGTTGTCATGGTCACAGGAAACAGTGTGGGGCCGACATTTTATTTCAAACATTCACTTGTGACAAATTGCAACTTTTGACCACCTTTTTTTTTAAAAAAAAATATTTGCCTCCCTTTTGACTCCTCATATTTTGGTGATCTACTCACAAATTTGTACTCCCCCCCGGGGCGTGCAAAATTGCAAGATTCAACTGATTTTTCAGCATGAAAATTTGACCAAGAACTGTTGCGCTCAAATGAAATTTGGAGATTCGCTATAATAAGAACAGACATTGAAGATTGAACCCCACTGAGGGATCGGAGTCAAACTAGAAGAGTAGAAGATTTTTTTGGCCATCGAATGGTTCATCACATGCTTGACTATAGTGGATTTGTTTTTTTTTTAAAATAAGTATAGTATATTCATAGGGCAGTGTCATTTGCAATTCCTCATTCGATTTTGACCATCATGTGACAAATCATGCAATTTACATCAAAACATTGTCGTAATGATCTGGCTCTTTTCAAGAAAGCGGAGCGCTCAAAAGTCAAAAGGAGTAGAGGTGATTGATTTCCGGTCCAATCGAGTTCTCCTCAAGAACTAGGAACCGGACCGGTAGTCTCGGTTCCCAATTTGCCGGAATTGAAAATCGGATTGTCAGTCCGATCCGGTTCCCGTGGGGTTTCATTGGACCGGTAACATGCATAAAAAAAAGTGCACCATAATTACTTGCTCATTAACCATTTTCTTGAAGAAAATATTTCCTTTGCATTGCATCAAAACAATTAGGACTTAGATTTGAACCTTTTGTAGCTTCATTAAGTGATAGACATTGCACCGTAAGGCTTTTTTAACAAGTAAACATTAGATTACTTTAAAAAATTAAAAAAATTGATCGGTCTGGTCCGGTCCTATGTCCTTGGAACTAAGAACTGGACCGGACCACCGGTTCCAATCCGGTCGGTCTGATTTGCTTACCCCTAAAAAGGAGTTTCCGGTATAATTGTACAAGATGGTATTCATTTGGGGGTCAAGTGTCGCCTTATGAATCGCTTAACGAGAGAGAAATGAAAGGATGGAGATGACAAAGTGACGAAACACGTGAGGAAATATATTAGATGCAAGGGACTTTGCAATCAAAGATGTGATGGCTTTCTATTAGGCTCGTTTCTAGAAAATGATATCTTTCATTTTAGTGTCATCGAAAGTGATAGTTTAGGTCAATTTTGGCGCAATAACTTGAATTTACTATTTTTGGTAAAGGCTTTGACTTTTCTTGTATAATAAATTATGTTGCCCTTCTGAATAGCCAGCAAGGAATCAAGACTCAAGAATGCACCCTCTCTACTTTAAACCCAATTTGTGTGTTCCAACAACGTATGGAGTGACTGCAAACGATGTCACTAACCTTAAATATTATTCTGTCCGAAAATGCTGATTAGATATTTTTGTAATTTTTTTTTTCAGATAAAAGAAGTCAGTAGTTTGAAAAAATCTAAATAAACCATGGTAATTAACTCAAATAAGAGTTAGTAATGCAAAAGTATTTGGTAACCATTCTAACTAAAGTCGGTAACTTATTAAAATAATTGGGAGATTGAGCTAGATCTTTAGTAAATCAAATACCAGTGGTAGCTTAATAGAAAAGTTGGTAAATTTAGAAAAAAAAAGGTATCAATAAGTAAGTCAAGTGAGGGTTGGTAAACCAAAATTAGTCGGTAAATTAATGGAGGAAAAATGGTAAATCATACAAATAAAATTTCATAAGTTTGCAAAAGGGGTTGATAAATTGAATGTGCTAGTAAGAAAGACAAATAAAAATCAGTAAATGATAATAAAAATCGATGAATAAAAAAGCCAGGTAAATATTGGTGAATAACCTAACTGAGAGTTTGCAACCCAAGACGAGATGGCAATTTAATCATCAAAGAAGTTGGTAATCATTCAAATAAAGATTGGTAAGTTCAAGTAAGAGTAGGCAAACATAAGTTAGGTAAGAAAGACAAATAAAAGTTGTTAAAAAATTTGCAAATTTGCAAAATATGAAAAAGGAATGGTAATTTCATAAAACCGTTAGGAAGATATTATTAAATTCAGAATTAGGTGACCGATAAATATTTTTATCTATACTTGTTTTTTCAACTTACCTACACTTGCGGAACAATGAATTAAAAAAAAAACTACAACTCATACTATTTAGAAAAAAAAGTACTTAATCGTGTGTTCATAAGCTTTCATAAATACAAATTTCTTGTGAATGAAAATATGAGACCGTAAATTAAAATTGACAACATTCTCTAGGAAAAATAATAAGACTTGATTAACTGATATCTTCATGGGTGTAATGAAGTATATTGTGAAGTTAACGAGAGATGATAGTAATAATGACAGTTTTGTAGATTAGCGTGATAAAAAGGAAACAATAAATTAGAGAGAGAGAGAGAGTAGTTAACTCAATGAAAGGAGCGTCTTAGCCAAAATAGAGTAGAAATAGTGCCGCCCGTTATATATAACCAAAAAAATTAGTTTTTTTTTTGGGTAAAGGTAAGTAATAACCAAAAAAATTAGTTTGTCTCCTCTAGTATCAAATTTTCTATCCGTCATTGCACTTGAGTGCATCTAGGCACTATAAGTAGAAAAATGAATGATTGGAGAGTTATTTTTCTAAAAATAATCACTTGTAGATATGGATGAATGAAATATTTTGTTGGTGTTCATGGATATATTTGAATATAAATTGTTATCAATAATAACAAATATTTTTCATTAACTAATTATTGTAAGTGATATAAGTGGTGTTTTTTAGGTAGATTATTTTCAAATAATTCGTTTATTGCAAAATAATGGAGCCTTACCTTACGAGAAATTCACCTTAGAATATGCCTTTAATTTCTCGGGCTTTTGGATTAACAAAGTAAGTTGAATGTGCAGGGGGTGGTGTGATCAGTTACTCATCCTTGGCTATAAAATTCAGAATCTTTGACTTCACATAGGAAACAAAAAACAGAAGAATAGTCAAATCAACGCCATTTCATTTATTGAAAGAAAAATCCAAAAAATTCTTGAATTCAATAAATACTTGTCGTCTTTGGAAATCATCACTCATTATCTTTCTGTGGAGACATATAGTAATCGATGCATATGACTTATCAGTCTTAGAATATTCAACCCAAAGTTCTCGATATGGAAAATGATGCACTCTTTGAAAAATCTTGCTGACAAAAAGTACATCATTTTCCATACCGGATTATTCAACTTTTTCATTATTCAAACTTACTTTGTTGCATTGACAACTTGGGCCAAGTACATGTCGGACTTCGTTCCTCGTTAGGTGTAGATGGCGACATCCTTCTTCTTGTCTGTCTCTTTTGTTTTCCGAAGTGTGTTTGGGTTCCACCAAGCAGTTCGGGGTCGGATATGCTCATTTACTTGCATCGTTGCACTAATGGGAAAATTCTTAATTTTTTTTTAAATCTATAGTAATTGTATTAATTCAATCCTAATTTTTTTAACCAATTCAGTTGTAAACTTTTCGTAATTATACCAATTCATTCCATCTGGCGAATTTAGCTAGCCAGCGTTGATATGGATGCCGGTCGGTCAGCAACATAATATTTTAATATTTTTTTCTTTTTTTTTCCTTCCCCTTCCCCCTTCTTCCTCTAACCACGCCCCGCCGGTCGTCCCTTTGGCAGGTCACTGAGGTCCAATGACCAGCTGGAAGAGGAAGATAGAAGGGAAAAGGAAATAAAAGAAAAGAAAAAAGAAAAAATTCAAAGAATATTAAAAATATTATGTCACTGGTCGGCCCACGTCCACATTAGCATCGGCCGACTAAAATTTGTTGGGTGGATTGAATTGTCACATTTACAAAAAGTTTACGATCGAATCGGTAAAAAAAATAGAGTTTAGAATTGAGTTGGCATATTAACAATATATTTAAAATTTTTTTGGTAATTTTTCCCTGCACCAGTAGATAAGTGTGCAGCCTCAAACTAGTAATGCCTATGAGCTGTCAGTAGAACGGACAATATCAATAGTACTAGTTGTGGACACGACCGAGATTGCCTACAATGGTATCATGACCCAGAGGATGTTGCGCCACTGATATGTCTTTAATCTCACATAGTTATAACTTGATAATTAGACTGGTAAATAGGTCTTGCACATTTTAGACATGAAAGTTCGAGTGTTCTGACATCAACGTAGACGGTGTCGTTCCGGTGGTATGGGTTGATGGGGCTGTCAATGGATTGTGCAAATGATCTTTGGTCTTGTCTTGTGATGCTTCTCCACATGACACCAGGATTCAGGAAAACGTATGTATTTTTATATTAAGTTGTATGTCATAAAATTAATATTTGATGATCTAGGAAATAAAATTCCTAATAACCTTACAACACAATTTCTCCGTTGATAAGATGTATTTGTGGCACCACAACATATTAAAGTCAATTTGAGGGCACTCATGCGCGTGTGTATATATAATATATATACACACATATACGTTTTTGGACTTTACTTCATTATTCGGCCTCTCTAGATAGATTGCCAGACGAGTAACAATCATAAAAATTATCCAATCAGTTCTAAACTTAAATTTCGTGCAAAGATTTGTGAATAAATTGCCGAAATCGAAAAATTCTAGGACTGAATTGACATTTGCATAGTAAATTTAGGACTGATTGAATAATTTTCCCATCTATACAAAATAATGACAAAGTTGGACGATTTATAGTTGAAAATTCGTTCCAAAACCTATAAATATGCTAAGGTATTATTGCATTATTTTTCGAAGGCGCCGCCAACCCTTCCAAGCAGCCAGCAGAAATTGCTGACCCACGTCAATTCGAGAGCACTATGGGTAGGTCCAGAATGCTATTTTATACATCCCAATTTGATCTTTCTAATACCATTTGTTTTTATAGAGAGGTTACTTCTAGAGGAGTTAGAAATTGTGTTACATATTCGATTTTTTTATTAAGTGATGTGACAAAAATGATTTCATAAATTAGATTAGTAAATAGATCTTAGTGTATCTTTAGGGCACGAAAGATAACTATTATATTTGTTTGTTTTTCTATTTTTCTATTTTCAGTAAAAAATTTTAGCCTAGAAATAGATTTTGCAATAGAAATTGTCGGGGTTTCAATTTTAGGTTAATGGATTACCAAATTAATTAATTATATCAATTAACTTAGCTCGTACTCTCTCAAATTCTATGAAATTGTGACTTATGGTTCAAATGATTATCTTGTAAAAGATTTTTAAATTTTCGAAGCTGCCATTGTTTTATGGTAGACCAATTAGAAACCTAAGTAAATTAGTGAAAGAACTAAATTACTTTTACAAACCAGAGATTTTAAGTTTGGAGACTTTGTTACATTAATTTTTCAGTGAATGCACTTTTGATACCATTTTTATGAAAAATATTTAATTTGGCAATTTTTATTAATTCTGATTTGAAGTTCAAAGGTGCGATTTTTGGGGTTTTTTTATGATTTTTTTGTATTTTTTGTGAAATTTTCGAAATTAAAAAATTAATGAAAATGAGAGTGAATTGGTTTAAGATTATCTTAAAGGTTTTGGATTTAATTTGTATTAGTCCCCAAAATTTAGGAAAATCTTTTTACCCTAGGCCTACACTTTTAAGATTTAAGATGGATTCAAAAAGATTTTATCCATTGAATGCAATCCATAAGATATGATTTTCCTTTCTAAAAAGAACAAATAAGACGTGATTTTTAAGAAATCATAGCTTGCTACAATTTTTTTTAAAATTTCTTTGATTTTGTGAGATAAGTTAAAAGATGAACCATGTGAGAACTTTTTTTTTATCAACTCTAAAATTCGAAATACTCACTATGGAAATAATTTCATCTAAAGTTTAATAGATACATATATTTCCATATATGGGGCCGCGGATTAGAAAATTTTCCTATCGATTACATGATTAAATATTTTGAGATATCTTTAGTAAATTGAAAAGATTTTAAAATATTCAATCGCAATCTTTCAAATTAGATAAGCCAATTTTGCAAAATTTCAAGAATAAACAAAACGGATATGCAACCCATTAACTAATGGCTACGTTAGCTTGCGCTCAATTCTTTTCACGAGAGGTCATGTGTTCGAACCTTCGTTGTGCTAGTGTTTTACTTGGGCACTGTGGTGGTGGGTCCACCGCTGGCTTGAGCGCAAGCTCGTTCCGCGCGCGGACATCTCGATTATAAAATAAAAAAAAAAAAAACATATCGGATATGCAACCCTTCCAATTTAGGCACATGATATATTGCAAAATTTTCAAGAATTTTCAATATCCAATTTGAACGTGCAATCTTTCGAATTAGGCAAGTGACGTGTTGCAAGATTTCTAAAATACCTAATTTAAACATGCGATTTTCCGATATAGACAAATATCACAATCCTCTAAATCGAGCAATGGGATTTTCAGAATATGTAATTGGATGCTCAATTAAAGCAAAATAGGCAATTCAAACGTCGAAATCATCCAAATTAGGAATCATACCTAATATTGCGAGATTGTCTTTCTGATTTGGACTTGTATCCAATCGTCTGCACGAATCTTCCGAAAATCAACAGCCGGCTCGTGGAGCGCTGGACTTGAAATCGAGGGCTGGACTTCAAGCCTTTTCTTGGTATTCACGCACATGCAACCAGAAGAAAGAGACAGAGAGGGCACACTTCAAGGAATAGTCTTCGACCAAAAGAAAAAAAAAAGAACAAAGAATAGTCTTCACGTTTTCCCCACCCCTTTTGTTCTTTCTCTGACAGAATTTGTCTGCAAGGCAGTCAACAAAAGCGGGCGAGAACAAATTGATCTGGTGTGCTGGGAGATCAACGATCGTCGATTCTTTACTGAAGACGTCAAGCCAATGCTGGCGGGCTAGCTAGACCGAGACCAATAGGATGCGACCGAAGCTTCCGGCAGGGCGCCGCCAGGACTCGTCACGGCTGGGGATGGTCAAAGGGGCGGCGTTCGTCGGAGGATACGGGCGAGCAACAAGAGCAGCTACGTCGTCGTGGGGGAAAGCTCAAGATCTCGCGGCCAGAACTTCCTCTTTGCTCTCTCTCATAATCTCACGCGTGTTCTATTTCTTACTTTTTTCATTTTTGCCTGAGCAAGAGCCCATGTCCTTAAACCCTAAGCGAAGCCTTGTATCTATAGAGTGAAACATAATAAGCTTGGGGCCTAAGTTTTCAAATTATCACAAAAAATTTAGGTGTCAATAAAAATGGGAAGTAGATATTTTCTACTTTTTTTTTAATTCTAGAACAGAAACAGAAATAATAATTTTTCTTATTGCTCACTCTCTCTCTCTCGCACATCCCCAGTCACTGTTTGCTGGCTGCCAGCTAAGGCTTGGTGATCGACAACCATAGTAATTTTATGCTGTTATCAAACGAAATTTTGTGTCATTACCAAATACATTTCTCTAATTAGAAACTTATCAAGGGAATAGAAAGACAAAGATTTATTTCTGGCCAAATATAGCTCTCAGGAATTGAATGATTGTCATTTGTGTCCTTAGCATTATTTGTTCAATCATCGAGCTCATTCCATTTCCCAAATTAGTAATCCAAAGAAAAAAATTAATTAGAACCCAATAAATGATCGGGTACTTTCTGTGTAATTTTTGAAGGATTTTGTTAACATAGCAATTTTTTGATAACTATGAGAATAATATTATGTTGTGGGTAATAAATTCTTGAATGATTTGTGATTTATTTTTAATAATTTTTATTTATTTTTTGTAACTTATAACATGCTGTCAATCTCACGACTAAAAAAAATTTGCACACAAGCTTGTTCTTTTCTTGAACTGTGATTGGCTAAGTGTAGCATCTATTCTCTGACAAATCCCACGTACTTCAAAAGGTGAAATTGCCAGTATTGTCAATGGTCCACGGTCAAACGCTAAATTATGTTGTGCTTTCAACAGGCGTATCATTGAACTTTGTCCTTTCATTTTGATGGATACACATGATTCTCAGCTCGTATAAAAAAGCCATGATCGGATGATGTGATGGATTACGTACACTAAATTTTATTTTTTGGCCAAATGGCATACTAACATTCATTTGGCTAAAAGTTGCGCATGTCGCGTGGCATAACCAATTATATCACAAGATTGTCTTAGAACATGATCCAATACTTTTTTGCACGTTCTTTAAACATGTCGAATCCTCGTCCCATCCGAACGACGCTTTAAGTTTAAAAGAGGAAAAGAGAAATTTATGAATCTTAATATGTCATAATTGAATTTTAAAAAAATGCCATCATCAATCAAGCTTTAAACACATAGAAATTTTTGGGCGGCACATGAATTTAATGATCCAATCTCTATATATTCATCTTGGAATTCCAAGATGAAGCTTTAGTTCATGTTTTCCACAAGAAGAATTGGATATATGCAATTCTTAGCTGCCGGTTTTAGTTAGCTAAAGAAGATTTTTTTTTTCCAGAAGAGAAATTGATCCATTAATTAATGCATCTTAAACTAAAATGTCAAACACAAGTGTAAACGCCATTGTTAGTTTATTAATATCCTCTATATAAGTCGGAGGATAACGAGAGCTTATACCACATCTAAAACCTTGCCTGTGAGCATACCATCTTCCTCCACAGAAACGACAATGTTCTCTTCAATGGCAATCCAGTTGCCTTCTCCTTCTGTCCTCTTCGCTTCCCTCGTCTTCCTCTTCCTCATCTTAAAGCAATGGAAAAAATCCAATGATGCCAAGATAGGCCCTCCTTCAAAATTGCCGCCGGGGCCGAAGATGCTCCCTCTTCTGGGGAATCTTCACCAGATGACGGGGTCCCACCCTCACCACTTGCTCCGGGACTTGGCCAGGAGGCACGGGCCGATCATGCGCCTCCAGCTGGGCGAGATCCTGACCATCGTCATCTCGTCCGCGGACATGGTCAAGGAGATCCTTGGAAAGAACGAGCTCGCCTTCGCCCAGAGGCCCGAGATCACGGCCCGCGAGGTCAAGTCCTACGAGAACTCAAGCTTCGTGTTCGCGCCCTACGGCGAGTACTGGAGGCAGATGCGCAAGATTTGCGTGCAGGAGCTCCTGAGCATGAAGAGGGTCCTCTCCTTCAGATCCATAAGAGAGCAAGAGTGCTGGAACGTGATGAAAGCGATACAATCGTCTCGAGGGAAGCCTGTGAACTTGAGCAAGATGGTGCTGGACCTGATTAATGACGTCACCGCTAGGGCAGCGTTTGGCGAGAGATGTAAATACAGAGACGAGTTCCTTTCTTTCCTCGAGGAAGTGACGGCTCTTGCTGGTCGGTTCAAGCTTTCGGATCTTTTCCCTTCGATCTGGTTCTTGCGTTATCTGTCAACGACAAAACGGGCTTCGGAGAGATTGGAAAAGACGATCGATTTGATTCTTGACCACATAATTGAAGAACACAAGGAGAAATTGAAGGGGAGCGGTGGGAAAGACGAGGACAAGAACGCAAGAGAAGATATTGTGGATGTGCTCTTGAGTCTCGAAAGGAGTAGTGACGTGAACTCCTTCATCAAGCCACATATCATAAAAAATGTTGTCATGGTAAGGCTTATTTCATTGTAATTTTACTAAATATATAGTTTGCTTCTACGTATAGATTTTCTTACTGCATGAGCTTTTTATAATTTCACGAAATATATCCTTTGCTTCTATCTTACTTACTAATGAGCTTTCTTCCTGATTGAGCTTTTATACTATGGTCCTGCTAATATGATAATGTTACAGTATAATTGTAGAATACTAGGTATAAGATCAGAGGTGGGTCGCGGCATGATTGCAAAATATTTTTTGCCATTCATAACACTTACGGTTGAGATTATATCATTATACTGTTACACTATTAGGTTCTCAAATCCCTTATAATATAGATACACTCGTTATGAAAAGTTCTGTTCATATCATTGAATTGCCTATTTTATTAGCCAAAAAGAGTCCTCATTAAATCTTCAACAAAAAAAAAAATCAGTAGAGAATCAGCATACAAGCATTTCAACGGCGAATGGATCGTCTAAGATGTATACATGATTAAAAAAAATGATGGTCCCATCCATGAAACCCTAATATTCTCAAGATATATCATAGTAAGAAGTCTTACAAAAAATAATTTACTAAATAACGTGAAGTCACCATATTTTGGTCATTAGAAATACACTCTATTATCTTCTTTATATGTCCCATGTTATTTCAAATATAAAAACCGTATTTCAATCAACACCAATTATGTCTTCTCGTACCATTCGGTATATTCTGATTTTATGCGATATCGCTATGATAGAGGCTTAATATCATTTGACACTTTATCTTTCATGTACTTTTTAAGGACATCATTCTGAAATCTAAGATCAATCTGTTCTTTTTTTTCCCTTTCTATGTAGGAATTATTTTCTGCTGGGACAGACACATCCTCAACGACCATAGAGTGGGCCTTCTCGGAGATGCTGAGGAACCCCCGAGTGATGGAGAAGGCGCAGACCGAGGTCCGAGCTGTCCTGAAGGGCAAGACCCAGGTCCGCGAGCAGGACATCCAAGGCCTCGAGTACCTGAAGCTTGTGGTCAAGGAGACCCTGAGGATGCATGTGCCGCTCCCGCTTATGGTTCGAGAATCGCGCGAGGCGTGTGTGATCAACGGCTACAATATCCCCAAGAAGACCAAGATCGCGATCAACTCGTACGCGGTGGGGAGGGACCCCGAGTTCTGGACAGACCCGGAGTCATTCGTGCCCGAGAGGTTCCTGAACTCGTCCGTCGATTTCAGAGGGTCGAGCTTTGAGTACATACCCTTCGGCGGTGGGAGGAGGATCTGTCCCGGGATTGATTTCGGGCTTGCGAACATCGAGCTTCCCTTGCCTCAGCTCCTGTACCACTTCAATTGGTCCCTGGCAGACGGGGTTAAGGCACAAGACCTGGACATGTCTGAGACTCTTGGGATCACTGCCAGGAGGAAGAATCCCTTGATCACAGTTGCTGAGCCCTGTGTCCCCTTCTCTTACGATGGAGATCACGATAAGTAGTTATCAAATGTGTGAGTGTTTTGGAGGAGTACTAGGTTGGGTAAATCTAATTATGTTGGTGTCTTTGTATCTGTCTCTTGTCTGATATTGCAGTTCCTTATCCAATAAACAAGCTCGTGTGTTCAAAAACTATTCTGTGAACTCCATTATAAACTAAATTTCTTGTACTGCATATGATTGATTAGTTTTTTGGTTATCAGATGCATGGTGTTAGCC
>JAGVVM010003837.1:0-17976 GCA_019149425.1 Psidium friedrichsthalianum
GGATTTAAAGATAACTGATTGTTGTCCTTCCACCGCATGATAAAGATAACATTTAATGTAGGGTCTTGTTAGCAAGTGGCCCAGCGGCACTTGTCATGACTACTAAAACTAGTAATAACGCCTATCAACACATCTTGGCAAGTTGAAGAAGGAACATAATCCAAAAAGTAACGTGCTTCAAATAGAAGTGGTCTTATTTCTGAAGCAAATTAATGACTCTTAGTCAGTGCTTTAGAGGCAATGTTCAACTTTTCCTTATAAGACAAGTTCCTATAGATTTGCTGATTTAAAATGATTTGAATAAGCATCAACCAGATTTGTGGAAAGAATTCCGTGCATTCTCCTTCTCCTTTTTATTTCTGACACCTCGGGTAGAGTTCCAATTTTTGGATGTGATGTTCGGTGAGGATCTTCGGTTCTTTTGTTGTTCAACATTGAGATCCATTGGGTCGGTCTTTTCCTTTGTTGTGAAATGGTATCAGTTCAGTCTCATGCTCTTCTCATTTAATAACAAATTTTGTTTACTCAGATAAATGATCGCTATGAGTTCCCTCTTCAGCTGGACTTAGACAGAGACAATGGAAAATATTTGTCACCAGATGCAGATAGGAGTGTACGGAACCTTTATTCTCTTCACAGGTTTGGCCTTTGCATCCTAATTGCACAATAGCTTGTTTCTTGGCTACCATTTCCCCCTGCTTGACGAACTTCTTGTCATCCCACCTGCCATGCTACATAGAACAAGGGAGAAAAAAACCTCCTCCTCGAAACATCAAATCCGAGTGATGTTTACATTTGTCTGTGGTTATACTCCATTTGAGCTTATAGCTGCATTCTTTATATTAGTGTGTTCAATTCTGCTTGTATGTTATACTGAATATTTTCATTTGGTATTTATCATACTAGTTATTTTCTTACAATGCACTTGCTTAAGCCATTTTTCTGGGTTTTCTTTTCTTTCTCTTTTTTTTTTCTTAGGCAAAAATGACTACTTATAGGAGATATTTTTGTTGAGGGGTTGGAGGTGAAGCTTTCATGTATGGTTTTGCATGTGGCAGTGTATATGTCTCTTGACATGCATTGAAGTTCAATATCATATTGGGGAATGCGCTTATCCTTCACATGTAATCTTTTTTGGGCAGTGTCTTGGTTCACAGTGGTGGCGTTCACGGCGGTCATTATTATGCCTTTATCAGGCCCACACTCTCTGATCAATGGTATGTGTTCTTCCCTGTGCATACTCTCTCTCTCTCTCTCTCTCTCACAGATTCTAGCTCTTCTTGTGATTATCTTGTTTTAATTCAATGTTTCTCCACTGGTGAATCTTTATTGCCATGACTTCTTTTGTCCCCAATAATTATTAATTTTTTATAGTTGCCACCGCAACCTTGAAGTTAATCTGCTTCATTTTAGGTGAAGAGTACCCAATAGAACACACACACTGTTGCACTTGCCTGTACTGATTTGTGAACTTGGCTTTGCAATAAGGTTGATGATTTTACTTACAAAACTTTATCTGTAGTCTTTGCGCTACATTATGACACGTTCCATCATTGACTTCTTGCCTTCTTTTAATTTTTCTCATAAGTAATTGTTAAGAAAAGCCCATAATAATTGAGGATATATTTTTTTCCTGGACTCTCATGGACAGAAGGCTTTGCATGCATGTATAGGTGATTGGTTTGTTAGTTTGGTACTTTAATTGTGATCGGTAGCACATCCTTTGAGACTCCCACTTTCAGGTTTAAGTTTGATGATGAACGGGTGACAAAAGAAGATATAAAGAGGGCTTTGGAAGAGCAGTATGGGGGAGAGGAGGAGGTGATATATTACACTGATTCTCAAATTGATTCTCTGCCTGACTTGTGATGAGCTTACTTGATTCTTATTTGTTTTCTTTCAGTTGCCGCAGACCAATCCTGGTTTTAACAACGCTCCCTTCAAATTTACAAAATACTCAAATGCATACATGCTTGTGTATATACGTGACAGTGACAAGGACAAAATAATTTGTCACGTTGATGAGAAGGACATTGCAGAACATTTGAGGGTAAGGTTCTTTCTTAATGAATCCTACGCTGCTTGTCCTTATGTATCCACGTAGCTGGGGACGTATATGGGTTGGACTTATGTTCTTGTTGTTTTAGATGAGGTTGAAGAAGGAACAAGAAGAGAAGGTAGAAAAGAGAAAGTACAAAGCACAAGCTCATCTTTATACTATAATAAAGGTATATAGTTATTGTGGTGTTTACTCAGAAGCATCATAGGCCTTCTGTTGGTATTATATCTAAAGCAACAGCCTATTATGCTAGGTAGCACGAGAAGAGGATCTTGTTGAGCAGATTGGAAAAGATATATACTTTGATCTTGTGGACCACGACAAAGTCCGAAGTTTTCGCATTCAGAAGCAAATACCGTTTACTCTTTTCAAGGTGTCTTTACACTTTTCATTACTTTATCTAATGACCAATTCAAGCATCACCCTAGTGTAAAGGTCTTTAAGTCTCTTTATCATTATGCTGATTCAATACACATTGTCAGTTTCTACAGACCCTAGTATATATCTATTCAACTTCGGCTTCAATTTTTCTCTAATCTAGCCTTGTTTTTGGGACTTTTGTTGTCTTTTACTTCTCCAACTATGTCAGTACTGATTCAGGATTCCATCTTGGCTGTCATCTGCTGTTGAGAGAATTTCTGTTTGTGATGCTTTATGGTTTTCTTTTTTATTGGGGTTAACTTTTCATTGTAATTTTGTATTTTTTTTTGTAAGGGTAATTTTGTATTTTGTCTCTTCAATTTACCATAACGTATCTTTGAATAGATCTTTATGTTCCTTGTTAATTGACCATGCTTCAAAGACCTTTTAGAATACCTGACTCCTAACTTGTTGTCTTCTGATTTTGGTACAGGGATAGGAGCTATATTATGATATTGATTTATGCCAATTTAAAAACGCTAGTAAAGACAACTAAGATTTTTGTTTAGTGTGTCAGCCATGTGGACGTTGCTGTGTCATTTGGATCCTATCTAGTAATATCTATTGTCAGATATTTTGATTGATGCATGTAACTGATTTTCTGGTAACTTGCAGGAGGAAGTTGCCAGAGAGTTCGGTGTACCTGTGCAATGTCAGCGTTTCTGGTTATGGGCAAAGAGGCAAAACCATACTTACCGTCCAAATCGGCCTCTTACACCCCAAGAGGAAGCACAACAAGTAATAACATTTTAATACTGAATCCCATTCTCCAATTCCATGATTTAATTTATGTGATTGGGGAGGTTCTTTTATTTCTAAGTATGTCAAAGTTTCTTTATAGAATGAGAAAAGCCACGTACATGTAAAATTATCTCATTTAGGTCCTCTCTAAACTCTGTTTTACAGTATCAAATATTACCTTTTGGCCTTTACCTTGTTTGTGTGGAAATTGGAATGCTAAGTAGGCAGGTCTTGTCATGCACTTGAAGTCTTCAACAGATATTTTATTTGTTAGGCTGTTAGTGATGGTGGTGTAAGGAAAACTGCTGTCTTTGATTTTTGTTTAATCAGCTTAGGCTCATCATAAGAACGAGGATGAACTGGAGTATGTAGAATATGTAATTGCTTCTCATTTATATTTGATAATCTAAAATTTGTTATAACCTTGACATAGGTTGGACAGTTACGGGAGATGTCGAACAAGGCGTACAATGCAGAATTAAAGCTGTTCTTGGAAGTTGAGCTTGGGCTGGTAATGATTTATAGTCATTGTCCATGCATTATTTGTGTTTGCATTCGATTCTGAGGCATGTTTGCATGTGAGTCTGAGGCGGCTTTCGAAGGTACCATATCGTTGTAGCTTTTGCTTTGGTCTAAGCGGCAGTGCATGATATTGCAGGATCAGGGTCCTGTTTCACCACCCGAAAAATCTAAAGAAGATATCTTGCTATTCTTCAAACTTTACAACCCTGAGAAAGGAGTACTGCGGTAGTTTGTATTCCTGTATATAAAATTTTCCTGTTCTCTTCGCACCTTTTTCCTTCATCTTACATGAGGATTACCATCATGATACCAGATATGTAGGTAGGCTCTTTGTGAAGAGTTATGGTAGGCCAATTGAAATTTTGCCAAAATTAAACGAGATGGCAGGCTTCAATCAAGATGAAGAATTAGAACTATTTGAGGTTTGTTCCTTCCCTTCCCTTTCCTTCCCTTGGAGAAAGAGGAAGCCTGCATTTGAACATACTTCCTTGAGGATCAGATAGTTCAATTTCATTCAAGTATTGGCAGAAGTCAAATTGTGAACTGTATTCGCAAAAATCACAAGAAGGAGCTTTTACTCTCCACTGTTAAAATCTAGTTTTTGTGGTAAAAGATAAAAGTCGTCATAGTTTCAACTGTGTAAGGTCTGTCACAACCCTTGGGAGTGTTAATTTAAGCCCTCATTTCATGTTGGTGTTATCCCCAGGAGATAAAGTTTGAGCCTTGTGTCATGTGTGAGCATCTTGACAAGAAGACTTCATTTCGAATGAGTCAGGTATAAATTGGCTATTGCATCTTGTTCAAGCTCACTTTTCGCACGTTTTCTTAGAATGAGTACTCTATTTCTCTTCTCAGATTGAAGATGGGGACATCATTTGCTTTCAAAAAGCTCGAATAGACAATGAAGATGAATTTCGCTATCCAGATGTCCCTTCTTACTTGGAGTATGTCCATAACCGCCAGGTACCACGAGTGCTCATTTGTTTACTATTGTTACTAACTTTTGTGAGTTTCTTCTTTAATTGTGAATCTGCTGTCTGGAGGTGTGTTTCTTTGTCTTCAGCATGCAGTTGAGCTCCTCTTTCTTTCCTGCTCTCTTTGCTGGACTTTGTTTTGGTCATATGACACTTAGAAACTGATTTATTAAGATAAAACACAATAACCTCAGGATTAAGAAACGTCGTTGAAAGCAGTCTCACTATGCCAGAACTCATAGGGACTAGTTCATTGTCATAAGGAGACTGTGTTATTGTTGTTAATGGACTTGTTGCCATGAAGGAAAGAGCCATATCATCATCCATGACTTCCCTTAATGATGGCTAATTCTACTTGAGATGTTTTTTTTTTTTTTTGGAAATGATTCTACTTGAGAGATTTTGAAGGCATAAGGATGGGCGAAGTGATTTATTCTTCGTTTTCATGAATTAGGAGGAAATATGACAGGTTTCAAGGGAAATTTTTTGGAGAGTTGTAGAGAAGAAAGGAGTACATGTTGCCTACATATAATTATAATGCATGACGGAGCTGTGAGTTTGTTAAGGATACATCGAAGAGAAACCGAGGTTTTTCCTATGACCTAGGATGATCCAAGTTTTCAGCTTTTAGTCCTTATTCTTTGGTTTTCAAGCTAATTGGGATATTTAAGATGTTATTTTTGGCATATGCTTTTTGCAGATGATGTTTATAGATGAAACCTAAAAATCAACCAGGAGCGAAAAGCTTACATTGTAATGGAAAACTTTGAAATCGAAGGTTTTTGGGTTAAGTCAGTCCAGAAAAATGGCATATGGACTATAGGGGAGAAGGAAACCACAAGTGCAAAAAATTTTCGTATAGCACTCACTTTAGTGCCAAAAGATATTTTTTCCGGATCACTTAAGTGCCCCTTTTGAACAAAGGCGATCACTTTAAGTTCCAAATCTGATTTGTGACGCCGGAAATCTAACATCGTAATTTTTCATCATTTTTTTGGGTCCAAGTGCCTTGCCGGCGACTTGATTCAGCCTCTGTGCCCCAAGCGACATCATTTAGTATGGTTTGCCCTAATTTATAACCCTAATTCAACCAAATCGACCAGATCCCCTCTTCTTCAAACCTAATTGAAAATTTGGCAATTTGGACATAAATTTTGAGGTGAATCTTGCAATGGAGAGTAGGACCAGAACAAGCGGCTCAATTTTGTGTTTCAAGAATGGATGAGTGAAGGCTCGGATGAGAATAGCAAGCTCTTGAAGAGCGCAAACAAAAAGCTTCATAAATAGGATCTCTTGGTTCCTCTCTTCCGCCACTAACTCTAGGCAAAACTGGAGCTTCTACAGCTATCGTTGGAATACAAGGTTAATGCCTGGGGCTTACAGGAAGGAACAAACTAAGGCTTGAATGACAAGAGTGAGTTCTTGAGAGCTGGAGACGGTTAGGTGAAAAATAGAACCTCTCAAACATAGCTCTCCATTGACAACAACAAAGGTTGCCGACTCTCTTGGAGGCCCACCGGAGGTAGTGTCGGAGCTGAAAGAGGGCTGAGTGGTGAGAAGGGGTGTCATGCCTGTGATGCACGAAAGGAGACGAAGTCGAGCGAGGGAAAACTAGAGGAGATGAAGATGGTGGCGATGGGGAAGATGGATGGGTCAATGATGGGAAATGCTTGCTTTGAACGACATCGGTTGGTTAAAAAGAAAAGAGAGTGGCTGGAATTTCCAAATCGGCTTTTCTTTTTCATCAAAAAGCCATCTAGTTATATATAATAAATTAAAAAGCCACGTTGGAATAAACATTTAATTACAAATGCCACAGAACTTTTGTCTGGAATTTGTCGCCGAAGGTACTCAAGTGATCGTTTTTTTTTTCCAATAGGGCACTTAAGTGATCCGACCAACAGTTTTAGCACTAAAGTGAGTGCCATACTAAATTTATGGCACTTCTAGTGTCATTTTCCTTGGTCTACAGAGTATAACTTTGATAGAGGTAGCAGGCCAACGTCACCATGTCGGATAGATCTTACCCACAACATACAAATAGGATGGAGAAAGTAGACGAGTGTGTTCGTTTTTTTACACGACCATTAATTGCCATTTAAGCTTAAGTGAAATTTCTGATGAAGTTGGTAGTCAAACACCAACACACTCTCAAAATGAGTGTAGTGGATGTAAGAGTGCTTTGTTGATTATTGTGGGCATTTAAGAAAAGCTATAATTGATTTGAATCTGTTTGGGGAAAAGTTTCTGCAGCCTCAACCAAGAATGAGACAAGAACTCATCTGAAGTATTCTGACATGGAACTGTGCCTTTGAATGCTCCAGTGAGAAGCTGTGATTATCAGATGAAGCCCACATTAGAAGGGCAACAGACCCAAAATGATGTGGAAGGAGATGACATAGAAAGATAAAGGGTACTTACAGAAGACTATGCAGAATAGAGCACAATGGCATGAAAAGATTCATATGTTAGACTCACCTTAGAAGAATAAAGTTTAATTATCAATGTTGTACATCTCTGCTCTTTTAGGCAGAGATAAAATGTGTCTTCATTTCTTTCATGTTTCTTAGCATCTCTTTATTGGTGACATTTATTGCATTTAACTCCAAAGGGCTCTTTGTTGAGATGCTTTGAGAAAAGCTGCAAAGGACAGTCCTCTTGTTGACTTGTTATGCATTCAGTTTGTACTTTTTAGTAGTACATTGGTGATTTTCATGCACGCATTCACCAATATTGTAAATCCTGCATTTGGGAATGGATTGCTTTGTTTGGTTTATCAAATATAAACACTTGAAATGGCTTTCGTGCACCGTGGTTGGATTTTTTATGTCTATGTTTTCTTGTGTTTCTGTTAATCTAAATTATCTACGGAACATGGTTTTGTAGATTGTTCATTTTCGATCATTGGAAAGACCAAAGGAGGACGATTTGTTCTAGAGTTGTGAGTACTGCTTACACCTTCTTCTTTTTTCCCTTTTTCGGTTTTTGAGGGTGTATGATATTCATCAATTATGCATATGCCTTTAAGGTCCAAACTACATAATTATGATGAAGTGGTGGAAAGAGTGGCTCAACAAGTTGGGCTGGATGATCCATCAAAAATTAGGCTGACATCTCACAATTGCTACTCTCAACAACCAAAGCCTCAACCAATCAAGTTTCGAGGGGTAGAGCGTCTTTCAGATATGCTAGTCCATTATAACCAGGTGGAGTTTTCATGATTTATGTGCATTTGATCTTTTAGACCTCTGATAATTCATCTAGAGGAGCTGACTGATATTTCTCTCTACAATAGACCTCTGATATATTATACTACGAAGTACTGGACATCCCTCTCCCAGAGTTGCAAGGTCTAAAGAACTTGAAAGTTGCATTTCATCATGCCTCAAAGGATGAGGTGCATTTGAGTTCTCTCTCTGTCCCCTTCAGGAATCTTATGTGCATGAATTTCTGAGTTTTGCCTCTTACGTATTTTTTTAATACATTTCAGGTTTTAATTCATCATATTAGACTTCCAAAGCAGAGCACAGTTGGTGATGTTATTAATGAACTTAAGACTAAGGCAAGTGTTATCAATTGTCATTGACGTACGCCAGTAATCTTCTCTTTAGGAAAATGGCAGAGAGTACAAGTGGAGATATGCATAATCTGGTCAATCTCACTGCAATTTTTTTAATTTTTTGGCTATTTCCTATTGAGTTCTTGAGGTTGAAAAACAAGTACCAAGAATAGCTAGCTTATTATATTATGTAGGGAGTGGTTCATGTCAGTCTACTAGTTGACAGTTCTGTGTTACATTTTGCTGTTTTAAACAAATTGCTTGTATCATTTAAGCCGGCTTTGGCTAGAGGAGAATTTACGGTTTTTTTGTCCATGAAAGTTCGCCAACGAGGCGTTTCCAAACTAACGCCATGAAAAGAATGGAATTTCAATCTTTATTTTCTATAGAGGTTTAGAAGTTGTTGCTTCAAGTTCAGTGTGAGGGTTGTTCGTCTTTTGAAGTACTATACTGTAGTGGAAAGTCATGCTTAAAATATTTATATTCATATATTAGTAGTCATTTGAGCCCTCTTCTCTGCCTTGCTTATATTTGTTCCGCAACTCTCTCTCTCTCTCACCGATCTCGATCTCTCAATCAAACAAACTTCTTTCTGTATACACTCAATGGGTATCCTTTATTGATCAGGTAGATTTGTCTCGTCCAGATGCAGAACTTAGACTTCTTGAAGTCTTCTATCATAAGATCTATAAGGTACTTGCATTTCTGGGGACGCTTTAGTTATTTTCATGTGTTCAGTTTCCATTCTTCATGGTCACTCGAACCATTGTATTTGAAATGTTTATATGTCGAATTCTACTTAAACCATTCACTTGACATGCCAAATATCTGTGCAGATCTTTCCTTCCAGTGAGAAAAATTGAGAATATAAATGACCAGTACTGGACATTGCGCGCTGAGGAGGTGAGCATGCTATAGGACTCTCTTTTGCTCCTCCCAAACTTTTCTTCAACTTAAATTTGGTTGAATGGCTCGAGTAATGTAAAGATGGTGGTTTTGTTTCTTGTATCCTTTTTGGGCTGGCAAAGCTTTTATCATTCTAAAGCTTTTAAGCCTGCTTAATTGATATCGTGAATGCCTTGTAGAATGGAAGATCGATGACGGAGAACATTTTTCTTGCTTTGCTTCTACTGGTACTAGACAAGGAAATGGATGTCATTCAAAGAGAATCGATCTCTTGATAAGGAAGATTATATATTCACCTATATTTCTTATTGTCATTTCAATTGTATGAAACTGTTGTACCAGCCCTCATGTAAAGTAAATAGATTGTAGCCTAAAATTCTCATATCAAGAGCTGATCTAAGAACGAAATTTTGTTGATAAGTGAAATTTCCGTAACCCATAGCTATGTGACTTTGAAGAAGCATATGACAGCTGATGAGTGCTTCGCATAGAGTAAACATGAAACCCCAACCTGATGGAAACAATCATTTCTAGATTCCACAGTCCTAAATAATCGTAACATGTGCAGAAAAATGACAAGTGAATTAGGAAAGTAGGTTTGAACTTGAAAGTGAAAGGACATGTTGAGAATGCATGTTATGGGTACCCCGCCAATAACATATTTTGCTGAACTACTTGCTCTGAGCTCTTGTTTTCTTTTTCTATGGTGGGTTTTGTGGTTGCTTTTCTGACCATGTTTCTCTTTCTTTTGAAGATAGCATCCTTGCTGTTTTTTTCTTTGGGTTTTTCTTCTTTATCCTTTTTTCTAACTTCAGTTTAATTTTTTTCATGTGTATTTGTTGTTTTAGCTATTGAAACGTAAATTTCTTATTTGCTCAGATTCCCGAAGAAGAGAAGGATCTTGGGCCGCATGATCGCTTGATTCATGTTTACCACTTCACCAAGGAAACTGCTCAAAATCAGCTGGTATCGAACATTCAATTATTCTACAATTGTTTTTGGTCAAGTTTTAAATTTTCTTCCCTTTATTTTTTCTCTGCTAATTTGGTAAGAATGTTAAGCAGGTGTCTTTTTGTTTTCTTTTCCCTTCTTAATGTGTGCTTTGATCAGCAAGTGCAGAACTTTGGGGAACCCTTTTTGCTGGTCATCCATGATGGTGAAACATTAGCTGAAGTGAAAATGCGTGTACAAAAGAAACTGCAAGTTCCAGATGACGCATTCTCCAAGGTCTCCATCTTGTCTCTCTGCCTTCTTTATCATGTTAGAGGTTCCTATATGGTATATAGTGTTTAAGTATACTACACACTGAAACAAAATGTGAAAATGCTTAAACAGTGGAAGTTTGCATTTCTTTCGTTGGGTCGACCAGAGTATCTTGAGGATTCTGAAATTTTATCAAATCGTTTTCAGGTGCATATCTCTCTCTCTCTCTCTCTCTCTCTCTCTCTCTCTCTCTCACACACACACACACACACAGAGAGCACCCATGACAAATGATAGATAACTCCTGTTGTCACTACCTGAATTGGATGTTTCGACAGAGGAGAGATGTTTATGGGGAGCAGTACCTTGGATTGGAGCACTCTGATGCTCCCAAGAGGTCTTATGTGGTGAATCAGGTAATTTCTGTACTCGATGCATTTGCTTTAAAAATTGTGTGGATGAGGTGATATTGCTGTGTGTAAGCCAATTCATGCCTGGTTAAAATTCCGGGGGGTTGCTTGTCTTCTCATGTTGGGCATCATGATTTATTCCGATTTGGCAGAACCGCACACTCATGAGAGGCCTGTTAAAATATCAACTAAGAAGAGCTGAGGATTCTACAGGACTCTCTGTTTAAGGAACTACTTGATGATATGATGTGGAGGTTTGAGAATGCTTGTTGAATCTAAGGATGGCTGGGTCAGCATTGTACATGTAGGCTAAATTATTCTTTAGCACCGAGTGAAGAAGTTGGGTGTCCGCTTGTTAATGGATCTCTTCTTCATATGCCCTGCTTGAGCTCTTCCTCTTTCTTTCTAAAGGATTTTCTTGTTTCCTGGTCTGTTGTCCTCCACGTCTGTAATTTAGCAGCACATAAGAAGATTTTGGATGAGGGTGTTTATAGCGGAATTGTTCCACTTTACTATCTGTTTCCAATTTCATTTGATCTTTTTGTAGTTCGGTTTTGAGTAGAGTGGGGGACGACATCAGAATTTCAAGTGGTTGGTTGTACCCATTTAGGGTTTTTGCAGAAAGAGCTTCACCGCGTGGCAGTCCTGATTGCTCTGTTCTTCCACTATAGTGATCATTCCTTTCGTTTAAGGGTGGCTGATGCAGGTTTTATCAGAGTGCGTGCTTTTCTCGAAGGTGTGTGTTTTCTTCTGTTTAGGTCAGAACCTTTTTCTTTAGAGCTCCTTGGCTTCTGGATTTTTCCAAGTACCATAGGATTTGGCGGTTCGATCCACAGTAAAAAAACGTCCTGAAGGAACAAACAGAAATTTTTTATCCTATGGTTGTCATCGTAGGCCATGAAACTATATGTATCTGTAATATATGAAAGAGGGTGTCACCTGTAACTCGTCCCTCTTCCAATGTAAAGCACCTTTGGTTCATTGATGCTTTTTATCTTTCAGGTTTTTCTTCTTTTTTCCGGATGTCTGATCTGATAGTTGTCGAAAAAGCAGCCCCCATCAAATCGATATGCTTGGGAGACATTTTGTGTTCGAGGTATTTCGTTTGGAGAGCATGATCTTTTCCATCTAGCTTTCGCTCCTGCAAAAATGGTCGAAACTTGTCGGGTCAAGAAATAGTTTTTCATGCATTGCTTTTTCTTGTCCATTTTCGAAAATCGGGGTATCCGAAGCAAGCTAAAGGAAGTTTCATCATGTCTCGTTGTATCCCAGTGACTCTTGTTGAGATAGTTGAAAACTTTCCAATGAGCAGAGGCACAGGTACTTGAATCAAATGGACCATGCATTCGCAGAAGTAGCCAAATCGAGTCACCGGCTCAAACTTATGGCCTTCCCTCAAATTTTTATTAGAAGACGGACGACATTCTCCTAGTCTTGTAATCCCCCAGGAGCACTCCCAATGAAGGAACAATTGTGAGATCTTGCTTGGAGTGCGGAGGGAATATACTTTCGGAAGATGTGGACTCGAATTAGCAGTGAAGTATTTGATGAGGTATATGACAGAAGGGAGGTCGTGAGCCATGTGCTCAGCAGATTGCTTGGTTGGTCATTCTCAAAATCACCTCGGGGAAGGAAATCGGCTTCAGTGTTCCGTCCGACCTAGTCATCCGTGCATGAAATGTGAAAGTGAAAATACAATGTTAAGGTGGACTTTGGAAGTTTTTACTCGGTAACGAAGAGTGTGTGTGTGTAGTTTCTCAAGTGCACGGATTATGAATTAGTATATCTATAAACGTTCAGCCGAAATGTCGGGAGAGCGCCTGTAGCTCAGTGGATAGAGCGTCTGTTTCCTAAGCAGAAAGTCGTAGGTTCGACCCCTACCTGGCGCGTTTTGTTTTTGGCCTCTTCTTCTGTTTTACCGCATTGGTTATCGCTTGACCTTAACCAGTCCAAGGCTATTGGCACACGGTTGCTAGGATTTGAACATACGAGCTCGCTCCAGTTCCTGAACTGGGAATCCCGTGATCAACTGCAACCTGGAGAGTCCTGTTGTGCGCTTCTTCTCATTGTGCAGTGAGGTGACTGTTACGAATGTATTACCTCAAAAAGTAAAGGAGACAACTTCGACGATTCTGCAGCTACGAGGAGTATATAATACAAGGAAGGATCAAAACTGTACACCTTAACCCTACAAGGACGCAAAATGTACTTCCATTCACGAGTAATGGCAGCTAGTGTATATGTCAGACATGTCAGAAAATTTACAGAGGAACACATATTACATGTCAGAGAGAGAGTGCCCTTTTCCTTCTTCAAGTTTTGTCTCACCACCAATCTGCATCTGCACAGGCGCGAGAGCGATCTTTTGCTTCGTGTGATATCAACTTTCACAAGGGTCGACCTCCCAGAACATCGGCAACCCTCTGAATCGCTCTAGCCACTCTCCATATCTCATGTTGAATCGGCGCTTGCCCTTCCCTGCCTCTCATTCCCCACTGATCTCCAGATGGCTTCTGCTATTCCAGAAAGAAAGATATCTTGCTTCTGTAGTCGCTAGGTCCATAAACCTGCAAGTAATGCCTACACCAATCAGGACTCGCCAGGCACGCTTCGAAAACCAAAACCACAGCTCATTGCCCACGATTAATTTTTATCTTTACTCACAAGATGTCTGAACCACCGTCCATAGGGAAGACCATCGGCATCCAAGAAGCCTCTCTCAGCAAGCATCAGCCGATCATTTAATGCTCGCCTCCTCAACACTCCGAGCTCGCCAGTCATCCGTTCCACGCTCAATTTCTGCAGCATAATCGCACAACTTTACCTGAGTGGGAGTGTATTTTCCTTGATTTAAGATTGCCAATTAAGTTCTAACCACTAAGTTTACCTCTGCTTCCAACTCAACCTCTTTGGCCACCGATATAAGTGCTTGAATTGACAAGGTCAAAGGGTGCACAGAAACATTTCCTCTAGTAAGTTAATCACGATATCTACATAGCCCTGACCAAAGGCACAAAATATATTCATGAGTGGCAGGTACAGCATGGGATTATTTTAGGAGTCAGAGCAACCATAAGAGTCTTCTCGAAAAATACATTCATCTTGCCACTGGTCATTACTGTCACAATACGAAAATACTAGCTAGAACAAACAGTTGTCTATGCACCCCACCACTGCAATGATATTCTGTGTCGATAAGCTATCTACCTAATTAAGAATGGATCTTGTCTCACTATCCTAGAAGCACTGTCAACATCTGAATCTGGTACCTCTTTGCTTCTAGTAGAATATTGCAAACTGCCATGCTAAACCAGAAAATTTTGCCAGAAAAGTAATTATAAGATGATCCTTCATAAGCATGTAAAAAGAACTGCATACCTGCAACTGGTTTGCATAAGAAAGGTAATTGAAAGGTAAAAGTAGATCATCCGCAAGACGAAGTGCTAAGAGCCCCCAAACTCCTGCAGCTGAGAGCATCAAAATTATAAGTTAGATTCTTTTCACACACCTTCCAAAGGCTAAAAGAAAGTTACCGGCCACATGACGCTGAAACGAAGGATCTCCATGATTCGCCATCCAATCATATGGTGTCATAGGCAGTGTGGTAGACAGGAAAATCTGAAGCATCAAATTGCAATTTGATTTTCATACCCCACAATGATTTGTAAATAGTGACATACGACGATGTGGAAGATTGTGGGTACCTTTTCCATAGTATATATCAACTGAAGGAATTCCTGCGTATTGCAAAAAGGGAGCATAATCTGAATCTATCCCACTGAGCCTTTGGATCTACACCCAATTGGCCAATCTTATCAATTTCTAAGCAATAAGAGTCTAAATTAATCAAAAACTTAGTCTACAATGAACAGCTTAATTGATAACTGTGAACATCCTGAAGAAAACAACCAACACAACGTAAAAATTTCAGCATTTATTTCATGAATTCCAACATCGAACTTTGACAAAACAAATTATGGCTTCGAAATAAATGTCTGTGTTTTCCACATGTGACTTCTAGCTATTCTATATCTTAAGTCTCGCACAAATTAGTTACATCATTGCTTAATATTCATGTAGTCTCCCTCCGGTCAATGCCTTCACCATTGGGCTTTGGACTTTCCAAAGTAAGATCAGAGCCAATCTCAACTTTCCCCCATTTAATACTTCATTTCACATGCAGATTCTTGTCCATCCCATTCTTTGTTCTTCAACTTCATGTGTTTTCTTCATCCATATCCTTACAATGGTGTTTGTTCTGTTAGTTTTCCTTTACCAGATAGATCAAGCTTTCAAGTCAGACTTCCTAACACTACACGTACTAGAAAAGAGGGTTGAGAACACAAGTAATCCCTGATGGATCTACACAAGAACTTGTTTTGCCATAGATATGATGGAACATATTCATACTCAGAGTTCAAGTTGACATGAGGCAATCTAGATTGTATTAAAGACAAGAAAACATTCAGTTTGAACTTTGTTGTACATGAGAAGAAAGATATATTGGTCTGTGAAGAAACAACCTGCTTGATTAAAAACAACACGAAGAAAAAACAAGACTGCAGGACTTAAAAGCACAAAGTCATTCAAAAATGTGCAGACATTTTGAGCAAAAGAACCAGTAACCTTACATTGTCGCCACCATCAGCTTTTGTCCACATCTCATAAACTGTTGCTTCCTTACTGTCAGGATCCTTGACCTGATGCCGATACACCAGTAAATTAATAGAGTGCCCACATGCTTGGAAAAGTTAAAAAGGCTTAGCTTCAGAAGATAAGTTCTAAGCCATCTTCACTTTGTTGCACCTTCTTCATGATCTCAATGAGGAGGTCATCTAGTTGCGGAGTTGCACGGGCGAAAAATCCTGGCCCTTGAACAGCACAATCTACGTTCAGGTAGGCTATGGCTTTTGAACCCAGGGTCATGAGATTCTGCTCAACCCACTCAGTAGACCCTATCTAAGATCACGCCATCAGAAAATAATAACTGAAAGTCCACGAGAGATTGAAAAACACAAGGATAATGTACCAAGTAATGCCCCATTCGAGTTCTATTACTTTTCGAAAAAGTGTGCAACACAGCTGTAATGCCAGCTAACAAAAAGGGCACAAGGAATCTCATTTATCCAAATGCACATCACGCCTGCCAGGGGGGGTTTCGACTTACCATACCAAACTCTTCCGCATCCCAGCTACAGAGTATAATACTTCTCCGAGGATTCCAACCCATATGCAGCATAAGATACCTACATCCTACGAGCAATGTCAGTAGGGCTGCAGTGCCACTGTTTGGGTCGACGGCTCCATATGTCCATGCATCTCGGTGGTTGCCCAACAGAATGTATCGATCAGGCTCTTCTAATCCCCTTATCACAGCAAAAACATTATGGATCGTCGCCATTTTTTTCTCCCCCTGAAGAGAAATGGAATAAGAAGAAGATGAATCTGAATCTTCTTCTTTTCTTTTTTTCCCTCGCATCTCTTTCATGTCTATTTATTTATTTTTGGGTACCCATGTTTTTTTCTTTCATTTTAGTATAGATTTTAAGCTTTTCGCTTCAGGTTCATCGACCGCCGATCCCAACTGATTTGGGATAAAGGTGATATTGATGTTGATGTTGATCTCGTTCATGTCTATTGATAAAAGTACATGTGGCGATAAATGCAACCCGAGGAAAAGAGTTTGCATCCAGAAAACCTTAAAATGCATGCACTTATCTCAGAAACGGCAGGTAAAGTGTCTAAAAGTGCATGATACTACTGCCTTCTGGTTTAGCTAATTTTAGCAACGCAAAAGACTATTTCACAACACCCGCTCAATTGTTGCTAGACAGTGACACTATGAGTCATCACGATTGAATGAAGATGGCGATTGTAAAAATGCAATCTTCAGCAAAGTCACAGCCCAAAATCCTTTCAAGAGATGAAGTCCATGTTCAGTGGCCATAACTAATTGAACGGAACTTTTCCTATTTCAGTTGAGATTACTAGTGCCAATCATAACCAAGGACTCACCTATCGCATTCATCAGTACCTCGTAAATAGATCTCCAAAGATCATGTATAAGCATACTTTGGGCAACCTTTGTAGTAATAAAGGGAGAGGCAACTTGCAAACAATATGATCATCGACACAGAAAGCTTCACAAGAAGTCCATCACAGAGCCTGATGCTAAAGCAGCATCTAGTTCAATTACAAGTCCAAGAACATAGGCTAGACCATCGATGCAAAGAAGTCAAATCACCAGCAAACAAAAAATAAAAAAATTCCTGTATTAAGCCTGTTGAACTTTCCTTAAAACACCGTTTGACCGCCCAATACTTGTATGTCCATCGAAAACCCGAATATCTACACGGGCCGTGTTATAAAAGGAAAGAAGAAAGTTTGCCTAAGAATTGAGCCAATCAAAATTCTAAGCAACCTCACTGTTCGGACCGCAAAAAGTCAAAACCTCCAGCATCACATACATTCCGTACACCCACATGAAACAAGGACACGAGCGAACCATCACCAACCAACCTGGTAAGTGAAGTTCAACGCAGGGGGGGGGGTCGGCCGGCCCACACCTCTGACCTTAAACCCCAGCGTCTCCGTCCACTCCGGCGGTGCCGGACCACCCTCGAGCGACGCCAGTATCATCCCTGCGCATTCCGAACACCGGCATAGATTGGATTTTCGGAAACCTCGCCGAGACCTCCTCGTCCTCCAAACCCAAAGCCTCCCCGCGCTCGACCCCTGCCCAACCGGGGCTCAGCGGGTCCCCGACGCCCCTCATCACCGTCCCCCTCTCGACCCCCGGCGGCTCCACTCCGTGTCCCCCTCCGTGTACATCAGCACTGCCACCACGCCCTTCGACTCTGCGGCGCGCAACGCACGTCGCCCCTCGCAGCCCCCCCTCCTCAACTACCGCGACGCACCAAACCTCGAAAAAAAACCTCCACCCCGATAGCGGACTAGCCCGCGTGTATCCTCCTCGGCGGCGTAGTTCGGGAACAAGGCCCGCGCACGCAACCCACTGCCGACCCAGACGGCGAGAGGCGTGTAGGGACGCGCGTCGGGCGAGCGGGGCTCGGTTCAACGCGAGGTTGACCGGAGGTGCGTTTGGGAAGTTGGCGGCGAGGGAGGCTGGAGAGGGTAGGAAGGAGCGGGGCGAAGCGGCCACGTGGGTCTCAGGCCGAGGAC
>JAGVVM010003838.1:0-11792 GCA_019149425.1 Psidium friedrichsthalianum
AACATGGTATTGTATGTAATATGAGTTGCAATAAGCTGGTTATGTGTTTTGGGTAGCGTAAGAGGAATGGGACATAATGTGAAAGGAAAATGAAAGGTGGACACGGGAACACGGCTATGACCGTTCTATAGCTTTGGACCATACGAAATTTTTGTCCCAATTTGGGGCAGTCACAGGCTAGCAAAGCTAGCTTGTGAAAGAGAAGAAAGTTGAGCGTTTTCGTTCTCGCTAGGGAGGTGTTTAACAGTGGGAAGAGGATAGGAGGGGAGGGGGAGAGGAGGAACTTGTTTGGTATATAGAGTAAAAGCTGAGTATGTGTTTTGGTAACGTAAAGAGGAAGGGACATAATTGAAAGGAAATGAAAGGCTGACACGGTAACACGGCTATGACCGTTCTATATGCTTGCCATACATTTTTTTCACAATTGGGCATCCACAGGCTAGCAAGAGCCTAATTGAAAAAGAGAAGAAAAGTTGAGCGTTTTTTCGTTTCTCGCTAGATGTTAAACAAGGAGCCGCGGATATAAATAAGGATGAGCAGTTTTGAGTTTCGTATAGGTTCCAGGTGAAATTGAAACCTGACCGCTAAAACAAGTTCGTTATTTTTTAGAACCTGAAATCTACCCTGCATACATGGAACCTGGAATATACCCTGATTTCAGGGTCTACTCAAGTTTCACCTATATTCTTAATTGGACAATTGCACTAAATCATCATCTTTAATGATCACCATTTATTGCTAAAATCCATCGACTCCAACTAATATTTAAACACATAAATAAATATGAAATATTAACAAAGTAAAGTCTCAGTCATAATATCACATAAAAATGGAATATCAAACTAGTGGTTTTAGATTACACATTCATCATCGAACATTATGAAATACTATATGATCCCACGAAGATATATATATATACACACACACAAAAACTTATTATAGGTTTGGTTTTAGGTTCGAGGTTCCACTTACATGGAACTTAGAACCTACTTTGGAACCTGAGCAGTTCCCCATTGGTCTCATTCCAGGTTTTGGCTTGGGGACATGCTTACCCCTAGATATAAAAATTTCCATGTTCTTTCTCTCACTCAACACTCCATAGTACCACCATGGAGCACCACCCGGAGGAAATCGATGAAGTAATTGCTTCACTTCCCAAAGAGAGTGGGTTACTGGCTCCCAATCTCTGCCTTTACCACCACTTTTGGTTCCCAATGACCGCCCTTCCAAGTGTCATCACATTCCAGAGGCACTTCAGAGCCAAAGACAATGAAATTGCCCTCGCCTCTCAACCCAAAGCACGAACCGCTTGGCTAGAAGCCCTGGTGTTCTCGATCGTAAAACGCCACCACTTTGATATCTCAAACATGCCCTTGCTCGCCTGTTGGAGTTGGTGAATACTTCGGGGTCCCTTATTTCTCACATCGGGCATGCCACATGAGCTTAGGGAAAACCGAAGTATGAACCGACGACGTGGGACTCCTACGCGTGAAATGCGGGGGTTCGGGGGCAGCGCCCTTAACACGGGGGTTCCGTTGCTCGATAGTTGGCGGGGGTTCTGCTCCCCGGTGAGCGAACGGCTGCCCTGCTCTCCGATGAGTTGGCGAGGGCTCGGGGGAAGCGCTCCCGAAACAACATCGGGTTTAGGCTTTTACTTAAGTAGGCCTATTTTGTTGCAGGATAAAGGGCTTTCGGATAGACTAGACTTTTAAGCCAATTATTTTTAAGTCATATATATTGTACTCATATGAGAAACTATTGTAACGAGCGGAAAAATATAGTGAAATCCTTTTGCAGGACGTAGCCCTATTCTGGGGTGAACCTGGATAATCTCGTAAGTCATCAAAATTTCTATCTTCTATTGTGATTGCCTTGATATTCGATTCGGAAGAACCCATCATCACCTCCCCTGAACTTGTCCCTTTCTTGGAGTTCACCTTGTAAGCGAATAACATCGAGCCCAATCTCGATGACTTCTCGGAGCCAAGGATCTTCTCTACACACCTTCCTTACCCATGCTTGCTTGAATCCATGAAGCGATCGAATTGCCAGATTGTCTACATTTGTCGTAATCCATTAGATACTGTGGTTTCCTCGTGGCACTTTTTCAAGTCTCTAGTGCGGTCGGCAAATCAATCAGAGAGGCCAATGGAAGAGCATTTCGAGACCTTCTGCGAAGGCAAAATAGGGTTCGGACTCTTTTGGGATCGCACGGTGGGGTATTGGAAAGAGAGCTTGAAGAAGCCGCACAAGGTGTTGTTTTTGAAGTACGAGAACTTGAAGGAAGATGTCATTGCACGGGTGAAGAAGGTGGCAGAGTTTGTGGGGCTTCTGTTCTCTATGGGGGAAGAGGAGGCAGGTGTGATTTAAGGAGTAGCTGAAACGTATTGCTTAAGGAAGTTGAAGGACCTGGAGGTGAAGTAGTCCAGTAAATTCATGCCCAACTTTGAGATCAGAAGCTACTTTAGGAAAGGAGTGGTGGTGACTGGGCTAACACTCTCAGTCCTTCCATGGTGGCACGTCTACATAGCATCATGGAAGAGAAGATGAGGCTGTTCGGGTTAGAGTTCAAAATGTGCTAGTCCTCTCCTTTGTTAACACGAAGAGATTTTAGAGGAAAAAATCATTCCTCAATTTTTTGTATATTTCTTCTATATAAATTACAATGACCCAGAGATATATAAATACATATATACACAGAAGAAGGAAAACTCCTAATAAGGCATAATCTATAATTTAGGAAATTAGAACTCATACACATAATTTACCACTCATTCCCACATCCTTTCCATATTAATTTTCTAGTTCAGTTGGTTTTTGGTACTGAGAATATCAACAGTACGTTTCTTATGATTTTGAACTCAATCTTTCTTTATCTCGGATCTCCCACAAATACTATAGTGTGTGGAAAAGATTCAATGAGCAATTGCAAAGTTAGATGTCGAACTTTCTGTTGCAAAAAGAGTACACAATGACCAAAAGCGGACAAGATAAAAGGAAAGCATGCTTTGTCTTCCTCCCTTGCATTGAACCTTAAGAAGATCAATTTACTCCAACATCTACGTTACAACAAGGAATGAGTTATTCTGGAGCAAGTAGCCTAGAAGCTCTAGTATTAGGTGATTTGTGACCCGAAGGCACCCAAAAAACAGGAGGAAAAAAGAAATAAAGAAAGAAAGAATCATCTTGATCCAACTTATCTGTCCCCGATTCGAAACTTTTCTCGCAGACATTCCGTGCATTTTTCCAGGAATCAGATAACTAAGAACAAAGAAATTAGGAGGAGTCTTTATTGGTTACGACAATAGCCTGTATCCGATAGAGTAAACTACTGCGGTTTTACACTTGCCATAAGCAATTCGACAACACAATCCCCTTTCTCGTTCATTCAGTGGCCCATGTAAAGCAATTCTGAATATCATCATAGAGATATGAAACACTTTTACTGTTGCTTTTAAACAAAAGGATCCAGCAAACAATAACAAGCACCGACAGCAACAAAACCGGTCAAGCTTACTCCAATCTACCAGAAACCTTTTTTTCCCTATAAAAAAAATCTATTCCGGTGTCCACAATCGTTTGAGCTTCAAAGTCCTATATCAATTGATCTAACCAACAGCAGGAGCAAAAAGATAAACCAGCCATTGGTAATTCGCGTCAACTTTTTTTTCCCCCCTAACATGGTGATCCATCAAGCGCGGAATATAAATTTTGAAATTTGTGGATTAGAGAAGCTCCATTTGTTTCCCCGGAAATGTGAGATTTTTTGAAAATTATTTTCTGAAAAGTCATTTTCTAGGCTAAATAATTTAGGCATTACATTGAACAAATTAAAAGTTCAGAGATGACATTGTACATTGGAATAAAGTTCAAGGGGGAAAGTACACTGCAAGTGCCAAAACTTTTGTACGGCGCTCACTTGAGTGCCATAACTTTTTTTTCGTTCACTTGAGTGCCACATCGGAGGAAAATCATTCACTTGAGTACCACTTCCGGCGAAAATCGTTCACTTGAGTGCAACTTCCGGCATATCCTCCCACGTGGATTTTCTGTTTTTATTTTATTTATTTTTTAATGACACATGGGTTTTTAAAAAATTTTTAAATATTTTCTGGCATTTTTTTATTTTTTATTTTATTTTTAATTTTTGTGGCCATTTTTCCCTTGGCCGGCGAGGGTCATCGGTGACCCTCGTCGACCACCACTGGCAACCCAAGGGCTAAGGTGGGTCACCTTGAGCTAGCGGGGGCCGCAAAGGCCTCGTGCGACGGCCATCGCGGCCTCTGCCGCCATGAGCGAGGGTGCGAGGCCCTCGCCAGATTTGGGCGAGGGCTGTTGCGGCCTTGACGGCCACTGGCAAGGGGGCCCTTGCCAGACCTCGGTCGTCCCTTGAGGCCACGATGGCAAACGATCGAGTTCCAGGCAAAATCCCCCTCGCCAGCGATCGGTGGGGCCGCGACGGCCCTCGTCCAGATTTGGCGAGGGCCTTCGCGCTCGCGATGGCCGAGGTCGTGACGGGCATCGCCCGGGACCGTCGAGGCCTCGCTGGCTTAGGGCGAATCGCCCCTAGCCCCTGGCCTAATGGTGGCCAGCGCCAGTGACCCTCCCACCTGTATTTTGCACAAGAGAGAGAGAGAGAGAGAGAGAGAGAGAGAGAGAGAGAGAGAGAGAGAGAGAGAGAGAGAGAGAGAGAGAGAGAGAGAGAGGATGTCTTCTGTTGCAAAAATCAAGAAAGAAAAAAGGAAGAAGAAAATTTGGAAAATAAATAAAAAATTATGAAAAATTCCACATGTACCTCAAAATATTAAAAAAAACGTTTCACCAGTGCTATATCAGTTTTTCCGGCTGGCACATCAGCTTTTCCGGCAGCCACGTCAGCGATGACACTTAAGTGGTCGATTTTTAAAAGTTATGGCACTCAAGTGAACGAAAAAAAAGTTGTGGTACTTAAGTGAACGCCGTACAAAAGTTATGACACTTGCGGTGGATTTACCCCAAAGTTCAAGGGTTACATTAAATAGATTAAAAGCTCATAACTACATTATATATTAACCCAAAATTTAGGAATCATTTATGTCATTATCTTTACGCCATGCTGGGAGGGGGGGGGGGGGGAACGCGAGCGAGCGAGCTATGATCTATGATAGAGCCGAGCAGGTGCCGAGAAGGGACCAACGTCAAGCGATCATAGGCTGGACGACGAGCTTGCCCAACCCAATCCAACTTAGACAAATGGGCCCAAATAGCAATCTGGGCCAAGCCCGAGTATTCCTAATCCAGCCCCACCCAGTCCGCATAAATGGTAAGTTGGCTTATTTCTTGATGGGCCCTCAAATATGAGTAGCTCACTTAGCTCTATAATGTATGACTATGCTCGCTTTTGATATGGACCCGCCTGTGGAATGTGTTCACATTTTATGTAGGGATTTGCATGGTCTGGGCCATGTCGCGACCTAAAAAAAATCGAGCTTTCTAAATTTTAGGTTAATGGATTACCAAGTTAATTAATTAGATTAATTAACTTAGCTTGAACTCTCCCAAGTTCTACCAAATTGTGACTTATGGATCAAGTAATCATTAGGCAAAATATTTTAATTTTTGGAGTCACCACTAATCATTTTGGGTAGGTTGATTAGACACCTAAATAAAGTATTAAGAGGAATACTTTATTCCTACAAAGCAGAGATCAATGAGTTCGGGGACTTGGTTATATTAATTTTTCAATTAATGTCCTTTCGGTATCAATTTCATGGAAAATGTTCAATTTGACACTTATGATGAATTTCTAGTTGAAGTTTAAAGGTACAATTTTTTTATTTTTTATATCACAATGTGAAGAACTAAACTATATGCAATGCATGCCGTGAATGATTTTTTTTTTTTTGAGATGTAATCTTTAAAAAAATATGGTTTAACATAAATCTTTACAAAATAGATCACGCATGCAATTATCCACATGATGTGAATTTTTGAAAGATGTAATTTTTAAATATGGCAATGGAATGATATAACCAACAAGATTTAATCGGATCAAATCAATCAATTTAGGCAACGAATTTTTTGATATTCTAAAGATTAGAATCGTTACCTAATTTGACGGATTGGACTACCAAATTCAAACATTGTATTGTGTTGTTGATCGGGATCTCGGATCACAACTCTAACGAGGGGGATGGATGCAATTTTGTGTCGACGAAATAAAAATTGGCGATGGCGGCACCGAACTTCCAAACTTTCACTTTAACCAAAAAAAAATAAAACTTCCAAACTTTCACTCTCCAAGACTCTCCTCTAAAAATATGCTCTCATTTGGTTCCCTTTGGATTTTTTTTCATAATCCTCTCCTTCAAAGTATTCTTTTCTCCTCCTTTTATTGCATTCTCTTCTATCTCTCTTTCTCTATCTCTATCCACCCTTCTCTCTATCCATCTTCCTTTCTTCATTTCCATTTCCCTTTCTCCACCTTTATCTCCCTTTCTCCATCAACTCTTTTTCATTTTCCTTTCTCTCACAACTCTTCTTCATCGTACCTTCTCCATCAACTCTTCTCTATCTTCCCTTCTCTCCATCAATTTTTCTCCATCTTCCCTTCTCTCTCAACTCTTCTTCATCTTACTTTCTCCATCAACTCTTCTCTATCTTTCCTTCTCTATCTTTCTTTCTCCATCATCCTTCCTCCATCTTCCTTTCTCAACATTCCTTTTTAATTTCTCCACTAACTCACCTTTTTAGTTATTTGCAAAATAATTCCTCAATTTTTAAATATTTTTCATTCTAGTCTTTGAAGTCTTAAGTATTTGCAATTCAGTTCCTCAGAAAATATTTCTTTAAATTCAAACCTTCATAAAATTTTCAATACATTTCTCCCATGCTTAGTCCAATCACCCATCAATTTAAGCTCATATCCACCGTCACAACCAAAATAAAATGCATAAATAAATATGAAAAATGATTTAATTATTTTTGACAATAACTAAAATTAGTTTTATTTTTTATTAAAAAATGATTAAAAGGGTTAGTAAAAAAATTAGGTATCAACAGCTATCTTTCTTTGAGTGGAGGCTCGCAGAGGTTACGCTTAAAGACAAAATTGAAACCTAAATTTTGACAATGCAAATCATTTAATGATTTTTTTATGGAGATTTTAATCCCCTTTTCTATGCAAATGAAATGATGCCTGATATGCAAAAACGTAGACAATAAGGAACGCATGTCAATGCTTCTCACTTCCTGTGAAGAGATAGCCTTGTATACGGATCGCATATAAAAGCTCCCGAATTGGGAAATACTTTGTAATGCTATGAATTCCTTTGATCCCCGAATTTCTAATTCACTCGAAGTAGGGTTCTCAAAGTACTAGGTTGCCTGTCTGTTATCTATAGTTTCCTACAAATGCGAAACATCCTATGAAATGATTCGAAACAACTAAAAGAAATGATTGAAAAGGACGTGTTGCCTATACCACTGGGCAATCACGAAAAGAATCATGGCATGTAATCCATTCGGTGAACATGGAAAGGGTCGTGCCACCTAATTTATTTGGTGAACACAAAAAGGGGTTGTGACATTTAATCCACTTGATGAACACGAAGGGGTTGTGATACATAATCTACTCGGTAAACACAAAATATGAAAATCATGCTACCTAATCCACTCAGCGAACATGAAATAGGTTTGTGATGCCTGAGCAGACACAAAAGATAGGCAAAAGTACACCCCAAGTGTCAAAACTTGTGTACGGTGTGCACTTTGGTGCCAAAACTTTCAAAACGTTCACTTTAGTGCCAAGTTCGGAGAAAATCATGCACTTCAGTGCCAATCCGGCCAAAATCCGGCCAAATGAATTACGTGGATTTTTCAATTTGTTTTATTATCTTATGTGGCAAATTTTTAGAAGCAATTGCCACGGTGGAAGTCCGACGTGGCTTGTGCAAGGGTAGAAATGAAAAATGACGTCGCTCGATCGCCGTCGTTGGTCTCCGGTCCAACGTTGCTTGCTCCTCGCCGTCGCTCCCTCACCGTCGTCCCTCGTTGGCCGCAATTACTCACTCATCGTCGTTGCTTGCTTGCTGCTATCCCTTGCTCGCTGCCTTTGCTCGCTCACCGCCGTTGCTCGTTCTCCGCCGTCCCTCACTTGCCGCTGTCACTCGCACGCCGCCGTTGCTCGCATGCCATCCCTCTCACGTCGCCGTTGCTCGCATGCCATTGCCTCACGCCGCCGTTGCTCTCACGCCGCTGTCGCTCGCACACCGTCGTCGTTCGTACGCCATCACTCGCAAGCCGCCGTCACTCGGGCTAGGGTTTGAAATTTGGTGTTGAATTTGGGGATTTAGGGTTTGTAATTTGGGGATTTAGGGTTAGGGTTTGTAATTTGGGGATTTAGGGTTAGGGTTTGTAATTTGGGGATTTAGGGTTTATGCTTGGATGGATTTAGCTTTAACGACGTCGTTTACTCTTTAAATTGCTAAGTTGGCCTCCGGCGAGCCATGTCGTCCTCCACGTAGGCTTTCCGGCGAGCCACGTATGCTTCAGATGAAACTTGGCACTAAAGTGCACGATTTGCTCCGAATTTGGCACTAAAGTGAACGTTTTGAAAGTTTTGGCACCAAAGTGCACGCCGTACACAAGTTTTGACACTTGAGGTGTACTTTTGCCCAAAAGATAAATCCACAGGATGAATACTTCAAAGATACGTGTTACTTATTTCACTCGATAAACACGAAATGAAAAATAATATTACCTATTCCCATTGGTGAATAATAAAGAGATGCGTGCTACCTAATCCACTTTGTAAGCACGTAATGAGAAATAATATCACCTGTTTCAAATGAGTGAATATTAAAGAGATGTGTGCTACCCAATCCACTCGATAAACACGAAATGAGAAAAATATCACATGTTCCAAATGGGTGAATATAAAAAGATACGTGCTACCTATTTCACTTGGTAAATACATAATGGGAAACAATACGACCTGCTTCATGGTAAGTGTAATACATGTGCATAAATAAAGAAAACATAATTCATGAATCTGTCTGCATTGCCAAACTTCACTGGGGAATTCATCAATGAGAAAGTCTATCAGATCTTTTGACAAATTTTGTCATATTGAATGAGGAAATTTCAGTCAGAAAGGACTTTCACTCATTTTCTTGAAAAAACATTTAATCCTGACCTTTGATGCGGGTATGGGAATCGCTCAGAACTCTCATTATGCTTGATAAGGCTTCAGGTATTTTCGCAATCAGTATTACTTAACCAATCTGAGAGGTCTTTAGAAGGATCGTAATGTAAAGCTTGATCAAGGGTTTAACGAGGGGGATTCATGCGAGTCATTTGGCTTTGAATAAAATATTATCATGGATTACATCAGGTCTACAAGTCAGAAACCTTGCAAAAATGATTTAGAAAAATCTTGCTCGCACTTCTTCAAGCAATTTTTATAAGTATATAAAATCCTACGTTAACTCAAGTAACCTAATCTGAAGAAACTTTCGTAGGTTGTAACGTAAGTCTGGGTAGTCTTGAAATGAATGGCTTATTTATAACAAAAGGGTATATCATGATTCATAGGAATTGGTGATCATCTAGTCTTCATCTTTTTGTTTTGGCAATTATTTCACAAGCAAACTTTCAAAGGGTCTCTTTTCTTTGAGGAATACTTTTGCACATCGATTTTGTTTTTGCCAAAGTCGCTCTCTCTTTTCATTTTTTCTTCTTCTTCTTCTTTTTGAGAGAGATTTTTTTAAAAGAAATTTTGGTTGACTCTCTTCTTCTTCTTCTTTTTTTGAAAGAGAGAGAATTTTTTTGAAAGCGAGCTTTTCTTGATGGAGTCTTTTCTTTTTTCGCACTCTCCTTTTTTTTTGAACTTTTCTCTAAGCTTCCAATTGCCCCAAGTCACTTCAATGTCCATTTATCTTGATGGTTTGAGATGATCCCTTTGATTTACCATGGGAATGATCATCAATTTAGGTTGAAATGAATCCACCGCTCAAGTTGGGTAAGCAATGGGTATGGTGTGTAGGGATATAGAAAGAAAATGCTCTTCGTCGTGTCTAAGGCACTTGAGCTAACACGAAGTTCACATATAATAAATATACTCGAAGATTGATGCAAGTGAAAGTAAAAAAATTCTAACTATTTGAAATTTCTGATAATTTCCCCAGTACGGGGTTGTTTCTGACAGGGGTAAGAAACAAACTTTCGCTCAAAGGGGTTAAACAAAGGATAACCTATAGTGTGTATGATAGAGGAAATGAATGCCTCTCATCACTTTGATCTTCATACTTTTCGCAAGATAACTCTTTACCTTATTAGCATCGAATTCTCACTCAATTCGCATTACGAAATAATATATTGGACATGTATGAAAACGGCGTGCCTTTTATCGTCATGACATTCCTCATTCAATATGATCATTTTCATAGAATGGAACAAATTGTCTAATCAGAACTCTTCTCCATTGAAGATTAGTGATACAAACAATACCATGCATGAAATTTTGTGATATGTGAGCACCTTCTAAGCATGTAGAATGTAGCAATGAGTTGCGTAGCTTCATGAAAGACTTATGCATATTCTTAAGAAATGAACTATGCAAGCATGTTCAGATTTGCAAGAAAACTCCCAGAAATGGGGACTGTAGATTGCCCATGCATACGCAAATGGATTTAGCAAGTTTGACAACTTAATCCTTGGATTGAAAAAGACTCATTCCCGACTTTTAGCCCTGTACAAGGAGAAATGTGTGTAAAATAAATCAAGTAAGGACTCGAGATGCTTTAGCTATCTGTTGCAGACAACTGTCATGTCGGTCATATTCCCCTCCTGAACTCTTTATCTAAGCTCATTGGGTGATTTTTTGGGTTGTTTTGAACCTCAATCAATTCTTCTTAGCTGCTCATGGGTTCATCATTTCATTTTTTTTCTTTCATTTTTCATTCATCATTTTTTTAAACTGTAAACCCCTCTTGTCAAAAAGAAAAGACCACACGTTAGTTATGAAATTAGATAGGATAAATTGGAACCGATACCCAGCTACCCTTCACTTTGAGTTCGCCACATTGGTGCTTTGCATTTTCCTTTTACTAGCTTCACCACTTGGCAAAAAATGAGTGAATAAGTTTATAGCCATCGAGGTTTGAGAGTTTGGCCAAGGTTCTGCAGCTTGATTTCGTTCGATCGTGTATTCTTATCTTCTTCTGAGTTATTTTGGACCATTGTCATCTCCCATGCCATTAGGCCCACGGGACTGTAGGTATCTAGGGGCCTCCTTTCAATTTAAGGGCTAATTTTTGGATGACATCTTGTCGTGTTGCATCGAATAAACTCCATTTTACAACGCACCCGAGGCAGGTGACAATCTCCTGTCAAGAATGAGATAGACTCAACTCATAATTGAAATAATTAAGGGTGAATTAGAACGATACAAAGTTACCATTCTTTGAGGTCGCTTGGGTTTTTCATTCGTAATTTCCTTATTTGAAGCTATTCATCCAGTGGCAATGTCTACGAATTGATTTGCCCCAAGTTTTATTCAACAAGAGAACTTTGCATTGGGTATGATTGTGCTCTTGTGATAATTTGCAAACTCCTGAGAATGGAAAGGATTCAATTTAAAATTGGAGTAATTGAGGGTAGATCGAAACGATACAGAGTTATCCTTTGAGCTTTCGTGGACTTTTTACTCACAATTTCTTTACTGAAGGCTATTCAACACTTGGCTTTAATTAATTTGCTCCAAGTTTGGTTTAGCAATGGATTCAAGTATTTGATAGGAGAAAGGAAAATCA
>JAGVVM010003839.1:0-10717 GCA_019149425.1 Psidium friedrichsthalianum
CCAGGTTTCCATGGTTCTTAGTTCCGAACACTGGTCCCTCGAACTCTTCATCTCCACCATATTCAGCAAGTGGCGATAGCTCTCAAATGTATTGGGTTAGACATCTCGACTGGCTATTGAATCTCTCGAGGTTTTGCTACTCTTCCTTGTATTTCACTCTCTTTGATTTTTTGAGCGACCGTGTAATACTGAAAACTCTCAAAAAATTCTAAGCATGGGATGAAGATTAACTAGGAGGATGCCCTTTAAGGATTTAGGATGGCTTTTAGAAATTGTATCGGGGGGGGCTTCCTCCAGATTTTTGATCTTCTTTACTTTTTATCGTATCTCTCGCTCGGTTCGTCTTCTTTCATCATTTCATAATAGGAGGCCCCTGTCATTATCTCTCCCGCCTGTCTCAACCATTGATCTTGTAGGTGAGCTCTCACTCTATCTATAAATAGACAAGTCTTCTCTTCTTTTTCTGCTAAAGTTTGCCTTGTCCTCACTCAAGTCATCTCTTTTTCTTCTTTCTTTTTCAAAGTGGTAGAGTCACCTCAAACTTTTTGCAAAGATTTCAAATTTGCTCGGCTCGAGATTGTAGACTAAAGGAGATTTGAGCCAACAGAGGTGACACCGAAAGGGAATGGCAGATAAGAAAATTTGACCAATAGGGACTGCCACTGTGAAATTAATATTTAATGCGAAGTGGATTAACAATCTTCGCATTCCACTCATCTGCTTTGATTCTCTCCTCTATCATTTCAACGATAATGGCCAACCTTCCTATGCACGTCTTCCCTGCCGAAGTTATGTTTAAATAGGAGAGACTTTATCACCTTCTTGGCCGAGGCTATATTACATAGCCCATCATCCGAGTGTTGAAGTTGAGATCTTCGTCTGTCAACGGAGATAAATGCCTCTTCGATCGAAGGCACCAACTTGGAGAGGGAATACAGGCAGTTTCCAACTCCGTTCATCAATTTTCTAGAGCTTGCCGGAATACCTACGAAACAGTCACCCTGACTCACATCGTGAAAGCTCGCTACCAGGATCAATCTGAATGTTTGAGTCTACAGAACGCGCGGTTGTTTCGATACAGGAGGCCGTTAAGTCTACTGATGAACGAGCCTTGCTGTGGTTCACGAGATAGAGAGGTTGGTGTAGCGTCTAGCTTTGAACTAGACTTACTTTGAGCATGACTTGAGTGATATCGTGATGAAGTTAGATGTGAGTGGTTGGAGGAGAGGCTCGAAGATCTAACGGCGGATATAGCTTTCGAGAGAGACTTTATCGAGAATCTAAAATTTGCCATTAATCATCATGAGGTTAATGCAGTTAGGCAAAATGAGAAATGTACCCGCCTGTTCTTCATGCTTGTGGATCTTGAATCCCAGATCGCTCGGTGTAGACAGAACATTAATTTCATGGAGGGTCAGTTGAGCTCTTTTGTGATGCTTATTAGGGCTCAATTTGGTTTTTACTTTTCCTCCCTAGTGAGTTGTTATAAAATCACTAATGAATGGAATTAGAGAAAAGCTTCACATGTTTATGCTTTTATCTTCCTTCCATCTCTTCTTTCGTATAGCATGATAGAATGATTTAAGACACTGGAACATCGAGGCTTAACATTTTTTTCATCCACTCATTTTTTTAGCCGCTTCAGACGACGGTAATGAGAATATTAAAGAAGAATTCGGTCGTGATCCCCATTAGCAACATTGAGACCCGTGACTAGTCATGTAAATTATTATATCTATAACCACTCGATCAGTGTGCCAATAAATGAACCAGGCACTTGTCGCGTGCCCAACTTCACTAATGCTTTGTTTCTTTTGGCGTCCGCTTGCTTGTACCGGTGTGCCATGTTCAATAATAAAGCGTCGGTCTTCCAGAGGCCTCCATGTTGATCGCAGCCTGATCCAAACAAATTTACTGCCTCATCAAAATGTGCTCTTGGTTCACGATTCTATCTCCGAGTTTGATCTCTTCGGGGTCATCAGTTAAGGCATCGGTAATTTTCGTCCTTTCATATTCCTCAAGATTATTCCTAGTATATTGTTGAATCCAATTTTGCTCCCGCCTAGGCCACCTAGAATTCCTGCAAAAAATAGAGAAAGTAATGAGTATGTGATCCAAAAGAGAGGTTAGTCCATGACTCCTGATTTGGTCTAATTTTATTTTAGAGAAAATTTTCTTAGAAAGACATTGGTGAATTTCTCAGAAATAATTTTCTTACAAATTTTATAATTTGAAAAATGTGACAAAATTCTTTAACAATTAGCAAATTTTTCGAAGGAATTTTCTCCTTTTATCACAATGAATTTCAAGGGTAAATTTTAAGAAAATCTTGTACATATTGAAGCATTAAGGAAAGATGTGACAAAATCTTTTATTGGTCAACAAATTTTCCGAAGGGATTTTTTTGTATTCATCTTTTCAGAAAATGGACAACCATTTGATTTTTTATTTTCTTTTAAAAAAGATGACCACAATATTAAGTTCAAAATTTGACACTGACACCTAACATGGGCCGACTAAAAAATAAATATAAGATAAAGTTAGAGAACTTATTTTTACCTTGAAAAAAATGCAAATCACATAGACGAAAAACTATCTATCCTAAAGGCTCACAAATTAAACGAAAGACTTACGGCAATGCGATAATCTCGTGCACATAATCAAGATTAGCCATGATCCCACGACGTAACCGGATTAGTGGGCCTTTCCACTTTGGCTGCTCGAGTTAAAAATTATAACCCCCACTTCGATAATCTTACCGAGCCTGAGGCCTAACTTTTAAAACTCATTTTTCAAAAGAGGTTCGGGATTGAATCTAGACTAACTTTCAAATGATCTCACGCTGAACGCTAGAACCAAATCACAATACCATCCTAAAAATAGCGTCCGGCCACAGGATGTGTGTGATGTAGTCCGAAAGCGATTAATTATGCACGAAAATTAAATGTAAACACCGCTTCAATAGTTCAAAAATTAAATCGCAATTTCCACATATCAAGCCTACAAAATAAAGGGTTAGCCAAATACTCCACCCCTTATCACTCCAATTCTGCAAAACCATTTAACACCTAAAGGATGAGCTCCAAGCATTGTCAAACCAAATGAATTTTCATAAAATTTTTCTGGCCTAAGTCCTCTAGTTCTTAAATTTCAAAAATTAAGAACAAGTCCCAGCAGAGTCGCTAAGTTGTCACGACCCGAAATAATTATTTCGATCAGGTGAACGGATTATCAAGTTAATTGACCACCTAATTCGGACCCTCCCAAGTCCTACCGAATCGCAACTTAGGTTCTTTTCATGCAAAGATTTTTGACTTGGAGTCGCCACTAATTGTTCTTTGTAGGTCGATTAGAAACCTAAGTAAATTAGCGGGAACTAAATTACTTCTACAAACTAGAGATTCAAAGTTCGGAAACTTGGTTACGCTAGATTACTCTAATGCCCTTTTGATACCGTTTTTATTTAATGAAAAATCATTTGAGGAGACTCGAAAATTTGGGTCAAACTGACCAAAAGGGTAAAATGGTCATCTTTCAAGGATCGAAAAGTGAAAACAGGTCAAACTAATTGAATGTGGTCATTCCTTATTTCCATTTCTATGAATTTTTTTGAATTTTTTTTCTGATTTTCTAGAGAATTTGCCCATGGGGGGCAAAATCGTCATTTCTTTTTCTTTTTTTTTTGAAAAGGTCGAAAGGTCAAGACTGTAAAAAATAGGACACTCCATTAATACGACCCGTTTCCTAATTTTTAGGATTTTTCTAAGACTTTTCCTAGACAATTTGCCCATAAGGGGCAAAACCATCATTTCATGAAGAAAAGAGTCAAAGTCACAAAATATGGGTCTGGCTAGTCAAAATTGATCATTTTCCATTTTCTGCAATTTTTGAAAATTTTTCAGAATTTTTCTAGACAATTTGCCCATAAGGGACATAATCGTCATTTTGAGAAGATTAGGGAGGGAAATCATCAAAAACAGGGCTGACCAGTCGAAATGGCCCGTTTCCTAGTTTTTGAGAATTTTCTGAAATTTTTCAAGACAGTTTGCCTATAGAGGGTAAAAGTATCATTTTGAAAAGATTAGGAAGGGAAATCATCAAAATAGGATTGGCCAGTCGAAATGGTCTGTTTCCTAATTTTTGAGATTTTTCTGAATGTTCTGAAATTTTTCAAGACAATTTGCCCATAAGGAGATAGAATCGTCATTTCGAAAAGATTAGGAAAGGAAATTATCAAAAATAGGATTGGCCAGTCGAAATGGCTCGTTTCCTAGTTTTTGGGATTTTTCTGAATTTTCTAAAGTTTTTCAAGAAAATTTGCCCATAATAGACAAAATCGTCATTTTGAAAAGATCAAGAAGGAAAATCATCAAAAATAGGATTGGCTAGTCAAAATGGCATGTTTCCTAGTTTTTGAAATTTTTTCTAAATTTTTGAAAATTTTCTTATTTTTCTGAAAATTTTTTAGAATTTTTTTTTTTTTTTGATTTTTTAGATTTTTTTTATTTTTTAAATTTTTATTGCATTTTTTGAATTTTTATTTATTATTTAAATTATTTAATCTTATATTATTATATTATTATAATATTAAACCAAAGGAACCGGTTTGCCTCAGCCTTCAGGCCCACAGGTATGAATTACGTTCGGCCGAGCTCAATCATAAGCCCAGACTAAGGACTTTAGAAATTACAACAAACTCAAACTAAATATGGCCCAAATTGAAGCTAACCCAGTGACAAATAAAATAAACCCACCCGAAAAGCCTACTTACCTAGCCCGGCTCGGAACACCAATTCTGAACAACTTTTACATTCTTCTAACGCACTTGCAGTGGTGCCAGGCTTGCACCATAGGGTTGCTCCTACCGAATCAGTAAAAGGGAAAGCATCCCATCCCCAAAAGCCTAATCATGCTCATGGTAGTCTTGTTTGAGACTCTTCCTTGTGGATCCAATACAGTCATAATGGTCTCCTGCCTGAAGTGCCATTTCTCCTTGATGATCTGATGGCTACCTTGTTTATAAGTGTCGGGGAGTGCACTGGGTACCATAGCATTTGTGACTGTAGGTTCTTGAGCTGGTTGATCACAACCTCGCCTTCTTGCTTGACGATTGGGACCCAAACGATCTCGTAGCATTCCTCATGGAACTTGCGCTCATGGTAGATCTTAATGAGGGTAGAAAGGTCGTGAGAGGTCAATTTCACGTCAGAAATCAGCAGCATCACATTCTTCCTTCGCAATGACTTGACCATATCCGTGGTTTTCTTTGAGACAATATAGCATGGCTGAGGATCGTCCTTGATGTAAAGCAAGGCCTTGATGAGCTCCACATTATCAGTAGGGGCATTAAAGAGTCGCTGCAACCCTGATACTCTCTAATTTCCTCTTTTTTTTATGCTTGTATTCTTCAAAATATCTCTTGGTAGTATGGTGGATCATTTTCACTTTCTGAGCAACGGTTAGGAGTTCTTTTCCTTTGTGGTCAACTGCACAACTGATGAGGCTGGTGAACTGAATCGAGCAAGCGAGGACACTGATGATGATCTAATAAACACTGCTTGGAATGTCAATTGCTGGGGACGGCTCGGGAACATCCTTGCTGTCGTGCTTGAACTCCACGATGCACTCGGTCATGTTCAACGTGGTCTTGATCATTTAATTCAGAACTGCGTACACTTGGATCTTCTGCCCGTTCGAAGGCTTGGTGATTGCAATTAACCCTGGATGTGGTCAAACCCCTGGCATCAGGATCGGGCACTTTCTCCACCTTAAAGCCTGTGACACTTGCAAGCATGACCTCTACTTTGGGAATTGCAAGGCCCCAGACATCTACCCTGGAGCTCAAACCTGCCAGATATGCAAGCAGTAGCCAGAATTAGTAGAACATCTCTTTTTTTGCTGTCCATGGGCCCATGAAATTTGGTAAGACCCTCAACGAGCTTCGACCTCCTAGCTACTGTACTCTGGCAAATTTGGAAAGGAAGAAACAACGCCATTTTCCGTAAACTCAGATCTGGAAAGGCTCGACCCATGATGCTCTTACTTAGGGAGATTGGACAATAGAGCAGTAACATAACAGCCTTGGTTCAACGTCGATGGCTGGTGGCTAGCAGGTGAGAATCTCGGTTCTGTGGCTTGGATCTGCAGGGACAAAAGAGGATCCATTGTCACTGGCTTCGCGAAGGAGGAAAAAGCGGGCTCAGTGTTGGAGATTCAAACTCTAGTTGTCTTGCGAGCCCTGGGGTTGCACTGGAGATTAAGAAGAAAAAGCAAGAGCAGCAGAGGGGTTCATCTATTTCCCCCCCTTTTTTTTATGAACACATAGTCAAGATTGAAGTTTTCCACGATTACGTTCGACGGCGATACGTCGAACATGGACTGGATCACGTCAAGGGTCTCGTTCTACTCGGGCTTGAAGGCCAGAAAGGATGTGAACCGATGAGATGTCTCCGTACTGTTAATGGGCGTCCAGTATAAGCAGAGGAGGGGAATCAGGGGACGCGTCTGCCCAGAACCCCCCTCGGTTATGTACCTGGATCATCCTTCTTCTTTTTTAGTCTGCCCCCCCCCCCCCCCCTTTGATAAAATATAAAAATGGGAAGATGAAGTCTTGCTCTTTTAGATGATGATGTCTCCACCGAAGAAACCCATCAATCCTCCCAAATTTTTTTTTTAACTTTTCCCCTTTTCGTGAGTGGAGACCTCTTTCGATCCTCTACTCCCACTCCCCCCCCCCCCCCCCCCCCTATTCATCATGATGGTCTCCCTTCTTTTTTTTTTCTTCGGTCAGTTGTCTCCCCACTCTTTCCTTCGTCCACCGAGTCCACCGAAATCCCATTTGGGATGGTCCTCCACCCACGTTCCTTTTCATATCTTTTGATAAAGGAGCTTCTATCATTGCCACTGACAAAGATGAACAATGGACTACTCCACTTCAGTATTGTGATGCCATGCACGAAGTGTCCATGTGGAGATTTACAATACTCTTCTTCCCGCTAGCTCGAACTACGCTTCTTCCAATTCTATGCTTTACAAATTCTCCATTTTCTTGCAAGCATATACAAGTCACTAGTGTTTCCTTCGGTGGCTTGCTGATCCATGTTTTGAGGGAAGAAGCACAATCCTAGTCTCAGTTTGGATGTCCAGTAAGTTGGTAGATTCTTGGCCGATCCATGTGTTGCAATCACTTGACTGTAGAAAGTTTTAACGTGTCGAGCTCCAGAAACATCCATCGCGTTGATAAAATAGCCATCATTTGTGAGTCATTTGACTTTGGCACTTGCAAGCGTGAGAGCTCGGAATCGATCACAATGCAGCGCAGAGAAACGCTTCAAATGATAAATTGGATTTGGAAAACCGAACGCAAGAACGGAAAAATGCACCATTAGGCCATTGAAAAATTTGGACTATTGGAGGACAATGTCACGACTCCAGAAATACAAAAATCGAAAATTATAGAGCTAAAATGAATTTTCTATAATAATAATAATTTTTTTCAATTAACCTGAAAATGAGATTAACAAAGTAATTTTCTATTCCAAATTAATTTTTTGCAGATTTTCTTTGGCCAAAATGAAGAGAAAATTAAAATAAAAATACTGATTATTTTTTCATATTTTGTGGCCTCAAATGCAATTTTTTTCAAATATTTTCCTAATTTCTGAAAAATATTAAAAAATACAAAAAATATGAAAATTTATCTTTTGATCAAAAATGGTTGCCTAGGCTTAGCCAAGGCTTTCAAAGTTGATTTTTTAATTTTCTCATTTTACTTCATTTTCTATGAATTTTCAAAAATAAAATACAGGAAAATACTGAAAATATGAAAATTTATTTTTTGGTCAAAATTGGCTCCCTAGGCTTGGCCAAGGTTCTCAAAGTTTATTTTTTTAATTTTATAGATTTTCTATTAATTTTAAAGAGAAAATATGATTAAAAATCAAGTGTCAACAACTATCAATGCAGATTTTACTCAGTAGTTCGGGGATGTTTCCCATACTTTTTTTAGTACAAAATACTTGCTGTTTGGTGCTTGAAGTTGCAAATTTTCTGCTTCAAATTCCTTTACGAGTGCAAAACACTGTCCAAGAAGCGCACTTGGGGTTCAAGTTGTTGGTTCATTTTCAAATTAGGTAATTTCGTAATCCATAATAATTTGAATATACTGGAATATGTATGGATCATGGTTGCCTAATGAATTTTTGAATTTGAAGCATATCTTTGAAAATTGTGAGGATATTTGGCTATTTTGACTTGGATATTTTTCTTGTGGATTGATTTTTACTGAAATATTTGAATTGTACCTTGAGAAGATATCATACATGATCCTTTGGAATATTTATTAATATTTTTGGGAATTTTATGTAATCCTGTGATAATTTGAAAATTTCCTGAAGATACTTAAAAATATCCAAAATATTTCAAAATGTGTTTGATTAGAAAAATTTCCTAATTCGCAACCGCATACATGGAAACAAGTCGATCTATCAAGCTTTAGATAGAATTATTTCCATAGCGAGTATTTCAAATTTTAGGGCCGATCTATCAGGTTTTAGATTGAAACTTAATTTAAAAGAAATAGCGGTAACTATTTTTAATTTTTGCAACTTGAATTTTAAATTTCATCCATAAAAACAAAAAAAAATCCATAAAAAATTCAAAAAAATTCAAAAAAATATCATTGGCGATTCTTTTTTTAATTTTATGACACAAAAATCTCAGAAAATCAAAAATAAAAATATTAAGAAAATATGGTTTCTTAAAAATCACGTCTTGTCATTTTTTAGAAATCCTATCTCATGGATTACATTCAATGAAATATTTTAAACCCATACTAACTCTTAAAAGATGTAGACGTAGGTAAAAATATTGTCTTAAAATTTTTAAGAATTAATGTAAATTAAATCTGAAAATTATAAGTTAATGTTGAACCAATTCACTCTCGTTTTCATTTAATTTTTTGATTTCATAAATTACTCAAAATTAAAAAAAATTCCTAAAAAATTACACCTTTGAACTTCAAGTGAGAATTTATCAAAATTGCCAAATTGAAAAATTTTCATAAAATTGGTACCAAAAGGGCATTAATTGAAAAATTAATTAACCAAGTCCCAAACTTAAAATCTTTGGTTCGTGAAAGTAATTTAGTTTTGCCAATAACTTAGTTAGGTTTCTAATCGACTTACCAAAAAATGATTAACGGCAATTTTGAAATTTTAAAATCTTTTGTAAGATAATCATTTGAACCATAAAATCATAATTTGGTAGAACTTGAGATATTTCAAGCTAAGTTAATTAATCTAATTAATTAATTTGACAATCCATTAACCTATGATTGGAAATTTTGATCTTTAGGTTGCAACAGAAGTCATGAAGATGAGTCCCTTGCGCAATTTTGATCAACCGCCAAGTTCACTCACCATAGGAGAGTAACTGAGTCAGGATGAGAAAAAGGTCTTAATAGTTTAGTAAGAGTATGGAGAGGCAGAGTAGCCATAGTCCAGGGTAACCTTCTAAATTTTCATTGTACATAGTAAAGGAGTTTAGTATGTAAAATATACTTGTCACGACCTAAAAATTATGGAATTCCCAAGTTAATGGATTACTAGATTAATTAAATGAATTAATTAACCTAGCTCGACTCTCCCAAGCTCTACCAACTCGCAACTTTGGTTTTTGTTCAAATAATTTAAATTTTGGAGAGGCCACTAATCTTTTTTGGTAGGTAGATTAGATACCTAAATAAAGTATTGGGAGAATACTTTATTTTCTGCAAACCAGATATTTAAGTTCGGGAACTTAATTATGTTAATTTTTCAATTAACACCCTTTTGGTACCATTCTTGTGAAGTTTTCTTGAATTGGCAAATCCAATAGATTTGGTTTATAAGGCAAAGTGCAATGGTTCTTTTTTTTAGGCTTTTTTTTTATTTAAATGAATGCAACATGCAAATGCAAAGCGTAGATATGAATGCAAATATGACTACATGATGTTCAAACAAACCATATGGCATGCATGATGACTTTTGGAAAAATCAAATTTTAACGCAAGAAGAATGTGAAGTCTAACATATATGGCATGCAACATGATTCAATTAAATTGCATGACATGGTATAAATGACAGGCAAGGATGCACTACTATGATATGCGGAAATTGAGATTCATTCTAGCCCAAAAGGCATGCAAATTGAACTAACAAAGTTAAAATTATATCCTAAATGACATGAAAATGCATGGATGGCATGGAAGATATGCATGAACTACACTATAAATTATGCATGATCTACCCTATATGAAATGCACATGAATAATATTTTCTTAGTATTTTGGATTAAATAAAGGGCAAAAATAAAGATGGTCTGAAGGTTGATAACAATTAATATAAATTAAGAAATTGATCACTCAAAGTCTAATTTTATATTAAAAGGTATCTTGGCATTCAACGCCATTTTAGACCATGATTTGATGTTCTTTTTTTGTGATTTTTTCTGAAAAAAGAGTCAAAATGTAAGCATAATAAACCTTGAGTATCGCACACCTTATGATTCGAATTTTTTTTTCGATGAATTCACTTTGTACCCAAAGTTTAGGGTCGGAAGGGAATTTATTCACGTCGTACACTGAGGGTGGGGTCGGATGGTGAATTTAACTGAAATTTGTCGGTCCGGTCCTAAAGTTATGGGATGGGACAAACAATTTCATTTATGCAGGTGATTG
>JAGVVM010003840.1:0-21343 GCA_019149425.1 Psidium friedrichsthalianum
TTCTTCTTTTGAAACTTCACAAAAAATGAAAGTTGTTCATTGGGGTCTTGTTTAGTAGACTGGAAAGTTTGGTGCATTAATTTTGAGATTTGAGTGTCCACTTGAGCTTAATCCTGAAGTATGTATGTTCTGTGAAATTTGTTTTTTGCTGCTGAAGCTCTCATGAAAGACCATTTTTCTACACGAAAATGAGTGTCTCTTCATAAGAAGAATGCAAAACATGAAAGTTGTCAACGACACATTTTCCCATCCAAATAAAATCTCAGAAATTTTGCATACATTTCATTATTTCTTTGTATTTATGGTTACTGCTTCTCCCTAAGCATGTTCATGGACAGTATGGTTTAATTCGTATTTTTTGTTAATGCATTGGAAAATGTAAAACATGGTCTCAATGAAGTTTAATCAGCACGTGTTAAACTTTCTTTGAGCGTTTGAATTGTCTTAACTCATTGGTGATTGTGCATGTCCGATTGGATAGTTCATTATTTTCATTTGGTTTTCGACCCGATGCTTTGAAGACTGGAGGATGACCGATGTCCATTCCGGTCCGTTTGTTGTACTCCCGACCCATGAGGCTTGGTGATGGGTGTTTGACCGATGTCCATTCCGGTCCATTTTTGTTGTATTCCCGATCATGTCTCTGGTTTTATTAATGGTCTGTAATTATTCACCGACGAGTTGCGGGTTTTATTTTCACTGTCCTTAGGGTAGTTTACTTTACCTGCTCTCTCTTCACATCTTTGTTTGATTTGGGTGATTTTGCATTCTTTTATAATACATCCAAAATCTAAAAATAAAAAAATAAAAAAATACCCCTAAAAAAAGTCATTCATTTGCATAGCATGTAATATTAAACATCATACATATATTGCCATGTCATATCTGCTACGTCATGCATATAGCATAGTCCTTGCCACGTCATTACATTTCACATGTCATATAGTTAGATTGTATTTGCATCACATTTAAAAAAAACAAAAAAATTGCACATTTGAACTTCAATTCAAAATTCATCAAAATTGCTAAATCAAACATTTTTTCATGAAATTGGTACCGAAAGGGCATTAATTCAAAAAATTAATTAACCAAGTCCCGAACTTAAAATCTCTTGGTTCGCAAAAGTAATTTAGTTCTCCACTAGATTACTTAGGTTTCTAATCAACCTACCAAGAAATGATTAGTGGCGACTCCATGTTAAAATCTTTGCATGATTAAACATTGAACCTAAGTTGCGATTTGGTAGAACTTGGAGAGTTCGAACTAGGTTAATTAATTTCACTTATTAACTTGGTAATCCATTAACCTAAAATTTGAATTTTTAGGTCGCGACACAGTACTGGTGGGACATCTATCAAAGCAACAAGGATGGCGACAGCAGCCATGCTGCCTGTACTCCCAGCCATGCCTCGGATACCACTCCGGACGAAGATTAGACCATCTTTAGTCCTGTCATAGGTTGTTTATGGTTTGAATAATTGACGGAACCTCATCGGCTAGTACTCCTCAGTCCATCAGTCAGTTCTGTGTCTGTGAATTATGTTTGTTTTCCTGTATCGTCGGTGGAGAATATCTTTCTCCTCTCCTCCCCTCTATAAAAGGAGGAGTTGTTTGTGTGTAAGGCGCAAATATCTTTCTCCTCTCCTCCCTCTCTTACACAAGATTCGGATAACCGGCGAGTGCAAAGGATACTATCAGGATGCTTCGAAGAGTGCTTCCACCCCAAATAGGTTTTGTCGACTAAAAGGCCATTGGTAAAAAGAGAGGAGATTAAATATGATTGAGGAAAGCATCATCTTATTTCTGAGATGAGGGTCTTCTGCGCCTTACACACAAATGACTCCTCCTTTATAGAGGGGAGGAGAGGAGAAAGATATTCTCCACGACGATACAGGAAAAACACACTAATTTACAGACATAGAACTGACTGATGGATCGGGCGTACTAGCAATGAGGGTCCGTCAATTATTCAAACCATAAGACAACCTATGACAGGACTAAAGATGGTCTAATCTTCGTCCGGAGTGGTATCCGAGGACATGGCTGGGAGTACGGGCAACATGGCTGCTGTCGCCATCCCTGTTGCTTTGATAAATGTCCTACAGTACTGTTGGTCAGCAGTGAGAGGTGGTGCGGTAGAGCTGGTTCCTTCGTCTTGTCCTTGTCTTGGTGGAGAGGTGTCGGCATAATGATTCCATGGGGAATCCAACGTGTAAGGGTCTTGTGAGTCAATCATGGGGCGTCTGTCGCTTGGACTGTCGGTGCAGGCTTTTCCCAAGGAACTGGTATGGCAGGATCCATAGGCCATATCTGTGAAGGGATTTGACCATTCATTTCGCACAGGGTATGCTGTAGCTCTCGGTATTCGCGATGATTTGTACCGATCCTGGAGTTCAGTGTCTTGACGATGATGAAGGTCTGGAGTTCTGTTGAGGCCTAAAGGTTGATAATCCCATCAGTGGTGGATCACTGGAAACTTCGCCATATCCTGCTGAACTAATAAAAGTCCATGGACGGTGGAACCGGATGATTGTGTTTCGCTCTAGTTCTGGTCTGCCGATCCTGTTATGAGAGGAAATGAATCGATCCCATGAATTAAGTGTCTGGTACCATAACAACATCTGTATGAACATTTTCATACTAGGATCTCCAAACTCGTTCCTCATGGCTCTTCGGATAGTCTGGTACAACTGCTCCGTTGGAAACTCGATTGCAATCGTATAGAAGTGCATGAGCAGCCAAAAAAGCCATTTTTGGTCCTCTGGGAAAGGGAGGTGTGGATTCCATCGGAAAGGCTTTATGAAGGGGTCCCTGGTATCAAAATCCTGGAACATAAGTCCATGATATGTTTCCGTCACTTCTCTATGGTACATTTGGAGAATCCCATGGAGATCTTGAAATCTTCCTTCTCGGATGATATCTCTAACTTCGGGTGGGTATTGGAAAATTACCCAGGTTCTCTGAATGTCTTGAGTTTCGTACCTATGTGGACCAATGTATCTACGTTTAACGTACATTCTGAGAGCTTCCGTCTTCTTTGGTCGAGATAGGAAGTCTGCCAGTACGTTTTGTTCACCTTTGAGATGCTTGGTCTCGAACGAGTACTTTGAGAACCATTCTGCCCAGCGTAGTAACTGGGGATTAGGTATCTGGCGCTGCTTGAACTTAATCATCTGTGGGAAAGACGCCATGTCCATTTCAATGAGAAAATGAACTCCAATGAGGTGGAATTCAAACTTTTTTATTCCGTTCTTTACCGCCAGTATTTCCTTGAAGGTGGAGTGATAGTGCATTTCTGCTGGCGAGAAACATCCACTCTTGTATTCACAAATGTTTCGTATGCCGTCCTTTCTTCGATAAGGATTGCAGCCTAGTGTGTGTCACTGGCATCTGTCTGAAGGATTCTTTTTCCGTCAGATGGGATAGTCAATGGCGGCAGATTCTGAAGTCGTTTCTTCAAGTAGGCAACAGCCTTGGTCTGTTTTTCTCCCCATGGGGGAGGGTCTTTCTTCAGCATCGCCTGGAGAGGCTTGAGATGGACCGCTATCTTGGGGACAAAATCCCGTAAATAGTTTACGATCCCAAGAAAGACTTGGACTTCTTTCCGTGAGATTTTTTGTGGGAACCTCAAGAGTTCTTCGGCTATGTGTGGCTTAGGACAATAAATTCGCTCGTTTAGTTTCATCCCAAGAAACTCTATTTCCTTCTGGGCCAATTGCATCTTTTTTTCTGATAACATGATGCCGTGAGAATGGGCCAAGAAAGCAAATTGCTCCAGTAGAGAACAATGAGATTGTTCATCGGGGCTATAAAGCAGAATATCGTCCACATAGATTTGGGCTTGGTGGAGGATTGGTTGGAATATTCTACACATGGCCTTTTGAAAAATGGATGGTGCTGTTTTGAGGCCAAAAGGGAGAACCGTCCACTGGTAGTGGTGGTTTGGTATGCAAAAACCCGTCTTGAATCTTTCTTCTGGGCAAATTCCCAGTTGCCAAAATCCCGATTTGAGATCGAATTTGGAATATATCCGTGCATTCACCAAACTGGTGAACCATGAATTCTTGTGAGGAAGAGGAAATTTGTCGTCTCGGAGAAATGTGTTTAGAGGCTGGTAGTTGACGACAAGTCTGAGTTTTCCTCTGATTTGCTTAGCCTTTTTGTTAACATAAAAGGCCTCACAAGCCCACTGGGATCTCAACGGGTCAACTGGCTCAATAAGGCCTTGATCTAGAAGATCTTGGCACTCGGCTTCTGCTAGTCGAAGCTGTTCAGGGTTCATCCCAGAATGGGTGGCTTTGGTTGGGTTCACTTCTTGGTCAATTCTGAAAGGAAGCCTGACAAAGAATTCGGGATTTTTCCAGAGAGGGGATTGGTGTTTGGTCATGAAGTGACCGTGACTTTCAGCACACAAGTTTTTGAGGGACTGAATGATGGGATCAAGTAATTGTGGAGAGATTGAAAAGAGTCTTTAGAGATCAGTGAAATGCTTCACCTGAGACTTGAATTTGATTCCTCTGGGAAGGATTCTCACCTTTAATTTGGCAAGAATATCCCATCCAAGGATTAAGTCTCGATCAGGGGCGCTGCATCCCAAAATGGGGGTGGTAACCTGACATCCCGGCATAACTTCAATAGTCACTGGGTGACTCTTGTAGAAAGAGGAGAAGATGTCTCCTGATGCCGCGGTGAAGTTGGTGATATGTGGTTTCCAGCATGAAGGGGGAAGGATCTTGGTGTCAAGAAGAGAAACTGTGGCTCCAGTATCAATGAGGGCTACCAGAGATATTGGTTTAGGGAGGTGAGAGGAATGGATTTGGACAAGAATGTAAGGGTGAGTGGACTGGGAAGAATCAGTATTTTCATGGTACCGATAAGTGGGGTAAAAGGTGTAGATGGTATTTGAGAAGTCTGATTCATCAGATGATTCTGTCAGTTCTTCTTGTAAGGCGAAAATGGTTTCGGGTTCTGGCTCTTCATCATAAGAGAACACAGATTCAATGTCGTCTTCTTCTAGGGAGACTCCAGAAACCTTTTCAAGCTGCCTTACCATTCTCTGGCCCTTTGGTGCTTTAGGACAATTCTTGGCATAATGTCCCTTTTTGTTGCACACAAAGCATCGATCAGATTTGCCTTGCTTGGAAGCTGATTTGTGCAACTTTCTTTGCAAATACTTCCACTTCTTTTTCTTTGGCTTTCCAGGTTCGTACTTGCCTCGACGGATCTTCCGGTAGTGTCTGGATTTCTTGGACTTGGTACAGCTCATACCGTCACAATTTCTGGGGCACTTGATCTTCCAGTGAGATCGATCACAAGCACCCTGGATTCGCTTGTTCTCCGTCATATATTTTTGGAGTAGCTCTCGTCTATGGCATAAGTCTTCAATGGCTATGTGGATAGCCTGTTGGAGTTCTCCGAGGGTGGAGTCAAGGACGCTTCTCTGCGAAGCATGCAGGGACTTTTCGACAGTGTCTGATAACTCCTTTGGAATGGATGCCATGTAGACGGTCTTAAGATTATTGTCTCCACCGATCTCATAGAACAATTTCATCATGATCTTGAAATGTTTGTCAAGATCACGCTTCTCCAACGAGCAACATCTTCGCTCAAAGTATTCTTTCCGTTTCAAGTCCACAAGATTTTGTACTCTGCCCACAAAGTACGTGTGGATTATCAGAAGGGCATTTTCGAAGGAATTCGAGAGTAGGGAGACTTGATCTTGTTCTCCTATCAAGGCCCACCAACGCTTTAATGATCCCGTGAAACGGGTTGTGAAATCAAGGAGAGATGCGTAGGTGTCGTGATCTTGGAGTTCTCTGGCCAAAAGCCATGCATAAAACTCCTGAATACGATCAGGCCATTTGTATGGAGGTATGTCATCAAAAGAGAAATATTTGGTGGAGGTGGAAGGGTTTGAGCTCTTTGCTAAAGGCGGTATGTTGTCATCGACAGGGTCGACAACAGGGTCTGGAACGGGGTCTGCCATAAAGATGGCTGAAGGGTGGTGTATGTCTTCTTCTGAGCTTTCTTCGGATTCAGAGTCAGAAGGTTCAGAGACTTGGTAGATGATCTGGGACGTGGTTGGAACCATGTCTTTCGCCTGTTGGCGAAGAAATCCTTCAATAGGATTGGAGATCATCTGGATGGATGGTTTTGAGTCTGATGAATCGGGAGAAGGTTCCGGTCCTTTCCCGATTTTCTTACGCCATTCTTCTTCTTCTTTCTGGCGACGGTCTTCAGCTTGCTTAAGCTGTTCTTCTCTGAGTCTTTTAAGTCTGAGAGAGTTCGAGGGAGGAAACAACTGAGCCTCGCTCGATAATGTCTTGGGGAGAGTCTGTGGTGTGATCGTGCTCCTGTAAGGAAAAGTAGGACCGAAGAGACTGGTCTCTACTGGATATGATGATGTCACAAGCGGTGGTGCCGGAGGTTGTGGTGTTGCCATAGCAGTATCAAGCTGCTGCTGGAGCATCCGGATCTGGCTCCGGAGTTTGTTAATCTCTGGGCCTTGATCTTCCAGATAATGGTGAGGAATTTTTCCTTGCTCCAAAAGGGCTAGTCGCTTCTGGAAGTCTTCGATCATTCTCTTGATGAGGGCAACATCAGTGCGTACTTCATTCAGGACCATGTTCTGAGCCAAGGCATTTTCAGTTTGCCAGTTGAGAGTAGTCTCAACCGGATCTGTTCCAGCTTTATGTCCTGAAGAGAGGATGGTGTCTTTTGCGCGCATCTTCGGTGTATGGTAGTACTTTTTATCCATGTCTGCAAAAGGTTCAGGAGGAGGAAAAGTTTGAGGCTGGGCTTGACGAGTGGTAGGTAGAGGTGGGAAATCATGGGGATTACATTCGGACAAAGTGCTTTGGTGATTGGAGAGGAAGTGGTTTAGGGAACTGGATTTTTGCCTCTGGACTTTCCGGGTGTTTCTGGGTCCATTTAAGGATGGGTTTGTAGAAAGGGGACGTGATTGGTTTCTGGGGAGGATAGTTCTGGGATTGGATCATGGGTATTTGGCTTGACACTTTGGGTTTTGGTATGTCATAGGAAGCTATGAACTGGTATCTTCCTCCATCTTCACCGAGAGGACCTATGGTGGTATCACCATCTTGGTACCTCTCGTAAAATGGGTCTTTCTTCCTTCTAGGAGAGTCAGGCTCAATTGGCTTTGAACATGAATTACATGGCAAAAGGGGTCCCAAAAACAATGTCCCGTGGAGTCTTTAAAAGCATGAATCGGTCGTCCCTGGGAATCGAACGACTGGACATTCTGTTTCGGATCAGGCTCTTGTGTTGGGGGTGGTTCTGATGGGCAGGGTGTGAAGCACAGAATGGTTGGGAGCCTGGGAAACAAGGACTCAGGTTTCTCCTTTGGAAAAGTAATGGCCACTTCTCCTTCCTTTTTCCTGGTACACACCGGATCTGACGCCTGGATAGGCGGTGGTTGATGATGGATTCTTTCATAGTTTGTCACCCATCTATCTGGTAACAACTGCAGAAGTTTTTCTCGCGGGATCTGCTTTGGCACAAAAACACATGAGGTTTGGTCATTGGTGACGTTGATCACCAGAGCATCATCAGTTCCGGGAAGGTTTAGGTCTATAGCATGGTTCTAGATTCGGTATACCATTTGGTAATGCAAGGTTGCGGCAATGGAACCAGGGGTGTTCCGCCCCTGTTATTTGGATCTGGATTTTCAGAGCGGTGAGGAGGTTTGGGTCGGCTAAAGCCATGTTGAAGTTTGGAAAGAGGGTCACAAAGACGGTTCCTGCATTTAGAGTGGTTTGAATAGTACCAATGCAAGCATGCTGGTACTGGAGAAAACGGGTGTCGAGTAGTGCAACTCGAGCAACAACAGGAAGGCCTTTTTCTGCCATGGAAGGAAAGAGCAACACGAATGGCTCCAAAATGGAGATGAGAGTAACCCTGTCGTATCCATTGGCCAGAAACTCTGGCGGGATGGATAAGGTTATGAACTGTTCATTCATGGATGCCATGATGGGGTGCTGGTCAAACTTGGACGACTGCACATATTCTTTGACTGCTTTGGGCGTGTGTTTGATAAGCTCTTTGATGGTGCGGATAGGAGAGAAAGATGGTGGTTTAGCAAAGGTGGCATAAGGGTTCATAATGGGAAGCTGGGTTTCAGAGATCTTAGCGTCCTCATGATAGGTGACCTCATAGAGGTAATTTATCTTGGAAGCAGAGGAATGCTTGAGATCGGGAGGTGGTGTGAGAGAGAGAGGGATTGAGACATGAGAAGGTTGATCGCTGGTTGGTAGTGGGGAAGTTTCTGGGGAAGCCATATTGGGAGAATTTTCTTACCGCAGGCATTAATGAACAAAATTTATTTAGGGTGGAAAGGAAACTACTTCGATGGCTCTGATACCAATGAGAGGTGGAGCTTCCTACTCACCGGTCAGGATGCCTGAGACCATACAAATCAAAGCTCCGAGTCGATGGTTCTAGAGATCCTAGCACAGGTATGGTATCCTGACCATAAAATGCCCGCCTGGCGAAGAGGTCAAGGGATTCCCTTCTGATGGGTGAAGCTTCCTACTCACCGGTCAGGATGTCTGAGACCATACAAATCAAAGCTCCGAGTCGATGGTTCTAGAGATCCTAGCACATGTATGGTATCCCGACCATAAAATGCCCGCTTGGCGAAGAGGTCAAGGGATTCCTTGTGAGTGCTCAGGAGTCTAGAGCCAAAGATCTTATGCAGAGAAATGCAAGATCCAGGGTCCCTTTCTCTTACACAAGATCGGATAATCGGCGAGTGCAGAGGATACTATCAGGATGCTTCGAAGAGTGCTTCCAACCCAAATAGATTTTGTCGACTAAGAGGCCATTGGTAAGAAAGAGAGGAGATTAGAACATGATTGAGGAAAGCATCATCTTATTTCTGAGATGAGGGGCGCATTATGTTAGGAGATCCATTTAAAAAAAAAACTACGCGAAATCAAGGTACTTTTTAAAAGAATTAAATTTTCTTTTAATTCTTTTAAAAGAAGGCATACGTTGACACCAAAAGTAGTTTGTCTATTGACACACGTGCCCAAAGCACAAGGGAAGGAATTAGGGAAAACTACCTGAGTGTGAGTAGGTCACATGCATGGCACGTGAAGAAGATCATTAGTTGCTAGTCTACTAGAGAATGTTCATATGCCAATTGATGACGGCATACAATTATGCTAGGTGTCTAGCCATCAAGTATGACAATGGAATTGAGATGATTATTGATTCCAGCACCGACAACATGTGATGCCATCAAGAATTAGGAACATCTTTTAAGATGTGTGCCAGAAGTGATGGATAGTCATCATTTGAACATCCAATAGAAGACTAGTCATTGACAGTTATGTAAGCCCTATATGGCCGCCTAAAGACTTGGTCGTGGGAATCATGATGAATGAGAGACGTAGGCGTGATTGATAAGGGAAACAAAAGATTTGAGTTGATGCAAGCCATTAGAGGGCTATCGACGGTTACTTGACTCATTATAAATGGAAGAAATAATTACCCAAGAATGTGGTCAAACAGGTCATAGAAAATAGTAAACATGGAAGCAGTCAATAAGGATCTTTTGAAAGCTGCAATCGTCAAAGAGCAATTAACCATTTAATCATTATAACTACTACCAAGCATCTACTAAGAAGACCCCCGACAAATCAAACAAATTTATCGTTATCTTTACTTCCTGCATTATACTTTAAATTCCTTAGTTGTGACTTTCAGATTCTCGCCATGAAGTCAAACTTTGGCGTTTATTTTTATCCTGGACATTCTGCCATCGAGTCAAACTCTAGTATTGTGTTGAAGCGTTCTCAAACTTTGTTGTTACGTCAAATTCTGTCAAAGCTTGTTTACGTAGATTCATTTGTAAAAATTGTACTTTCTAAGCCTTCCGTCGAGTTAAACTCCGGATATGTTTATGTTTGTATAATTTTAATGAAGTTTCGTTTATTGATTTGCTAATTTTCTGGATCACCCTTGTCCGTAATCATCATAGGACCCTTCTCACACACTTAAAAGCCGAAGAGCTACATTTAATGAAAGGTATTCTATTGCGAGAGAAATTCCAGCAAAACGACTATAGATTTCATTGGGAAATCCCTAAGCATGAATAGTCATAGCTTGGAATTAGGAAATGTCGCGACCTGAAAGAAATAAATTTATTTCGCTCGAATGAACGGATTATCAGGTAAATTAGATTAACTAACCTAACGCGGACCCTCCCAAGCCCTATCGAATCGCGACTTTGAATTTTTGTTTGAATGATTTTAGAATTTGGAGTCGCCACTAATCATTTTATGGTAGGCTAATTAGACACCCAAATAAAGTATCGGGAGAAATACTTTATTCCTGCAAATCAGAGATCATGAGTTCGAAGACTTGGTTACTTTAGATTATTCTAACGCCCTTTCGGTACCAATTTCATGAAAATTCATTTGAGGAGACTCGAATAGATTTGGATCAAATTGACCAGAAGGGTAAAATGGTCATCTTTCAAAGATTGAGAATTGGAAACAGGTCAAACCAGTTGAATGTGGTTATCTCTTATTTCCCACAATTTCTGAGAATTTTTCGAAATTTTCCGAGACAATTTGCTCATGAGGGGCAAAACTATCATTTCACGAAGAAATGGTAGTCAAAGTCACAAGATATGTATCTGGCCAGTCAAGATTGACCATTTTCCATTTTCTACAATTTTTTAGGATTTTTCGAATTTTCCAAGACCATTTGCCCATAAGGGGCAAAACGTCATTTCGAAAAGTTCATGAAGGAAATTCATCAAAAATAGGATTGGCCAGTCGAAATAGCCCGTCTCCTAATTTTTGAGATTTTTCTGAATCTTTTGAGAAAATTTGCTCATAAGGGGCAAAATCATCATTTTGAAAAGATCGGGAAGAAAATTTATCAAAAATAGGGTTGATCAATTGAAATGGCCCGTTTCCTAATTTTTGATGTTTTTCTGAATTTTCTGAATTTTCCGAGGCAATTTACTCATAAGCGGGCAAAATCATCATTTTGGAAAGATCGGGATGAAAATTCATCAAAAATAGGATTGTCCAGTCGAAATGGCCCGTTTTCTAATTTTTGAGGTTTTTCTGAATTTTTCTGAATTTTTCCAGACAATTTACCCATAAGGGGGCAAAATCGTCATTTTAAAAGATTGGAAGGGCAAAATTGCCGAAAATATGATAGACTAGTTAAAATAGTCTATTTCCTTTTTTTTTTTTGATAATTTTGACAAATTTTTGGAATTTTTTCACAATTTTTTTTTTTGATTTTTTTTAGATAATTTGCCCATAAGGGGCAAAATCGTCGTTCTGGAAAGTTCGAAAGGACAAAACCGTCCAAAATAGGATTGACTGGTTAAAAAGATCATTTTCCTGATTTTTGAGGTTCTTGGGAATTTTTGAATTTTTATTTTACTATATATATATTTTATGATTGTAATAGAGGCCCAATTTTGTTCTAGAACCCGATTTGACTTAAATCTAAAGCTGGCCCAAGCTCATCTGACCCACTTCACAAAATTTAACACAAGTCCACTCCTTAAGCCCAAACCACATCAGACCTAATATTCTTTAGGCCAACTCTATGGAGATGCTTTACCCCTTTCTCAGACCTCTATTCGTATTCCCGAAACGAGCTATTCCGAAGATAAACTCTATTCAAAATGAAGGAAGAAATTCATTGAATAGATGCCCCCCTGACCAATGATTAGTAGTATTTTCCAGGGCCTTGAATTTCAGTGTTTTCATGTCAAGACGCTTCTAAAAAAAATTACGCCTGAATATACCTCCAGGATGATTCAGTAGCAAGTGTCTTTGATTAAAGAATTGGAGATCGCAAGAATTCACCACTACGAACTGTAGATGGAAAACAAAAAAAAAAGGCGCATTCAACTCTTGTATTTAGACATTTTCTGTAGAATACTCACCAGGGAGTTGCTCAGAGTCCTCTTCAATTTTGTTCCAATCCAATTCTGTATCGCCGTCACTTTCTCAGAGAATGACTCTCCTTCTTGATCCTCTCTTGGTTCATCAATGTCATAACCAAGACTGCAATTTCTCATCAACGGAACATTGACGATGTCGAAGAAGCCATGACCTTCCGAAAGAGAATTCAGGTCCCATTGGACAGAGAAGAAAACAAGTGTCATAGCACCATCTTGAACATGCGGGCATCGCCATCATTCCAGTAAATGCGTAGTGTAGAACAAAAATTTACTGTCCCCGCTGGCCGATCTTGCCTCAAAATCAAAACCGCAATAGCCCCAAAAATTGATTCACAAAAAGACGGTTATTGAACTGCTCTGGGAAACCGGCCAAATGCCTCCAATGGACACAACAAGAGCAAGAGAACTCATATGGCCGCCCTGGGTTTATGAGGGCCGAATTGAGGAATAGCTAAAATGGCTATAAGACCAGCAGTAAAGCCTGATATTGCCGTTACCGCGAAAGCTGGTGAATTTCACCGCTGAATGATTGATCCCATAGTCCACTTCCTGGTTGCAGTACTTGTCTTTGTACAAGTTACCATAAGATCCTGGTGCAAACTGTTTCTCTAAATCTCACATTATTTAAACCAATCTCCCAAACATTGATTCCATCATTTGGGATTGGCACGTAATCATGTTCCGTCTTTATTCCTGCTTGCTCCACATTGCTCAAATGAGGTGATGCATGAGATTTTGTCTGAGCATGCTTCTCACACTTCAAAGTTTCCTTCTCCAATGCAATTCTGAGCTGCTCTGTTTCCTCATAAGCCAACCATCCACCATAAAGACATCCAAAGGGTAACCGTCTATTGAAGAAAACACGTGTACTTCTTGGATTTTCATACCCACATCAGCAAGTAACGAAGTCAGCTGGCTGAGAAGCTTCGGTTTATCTTTAGTTGAAAAAGTTACTTTGTGCATGGATCGTGGAAATTGTCGGCTGGCATGAACAGGGTCGTCTCCATCCTTTCTAATAGATTCACTTCTAAGCAGGCGATTCAAGATTGGGTGATGATCCAAATGCGAGCGGAGTATGTATGCTTGGCTTGCTAGAGCAATATGTCGAACTTCCATCCTCTTTTACTCGGCTGACGTGATTATGCTGCTGCTGAACTACTAGCGAAAGGGCACTGAGGAAGCTGGGAGCCTCCGCCCTGTATAGAAGCTTCCTCTAGGACCTATTGGGCCACAACGGCAGCTCAAGGAAATCCTCCATAGTGACGTCCATGTAGGCTTCGAGCCGCGAGTTACCATCAGTCGATGGCCATCGCTCCGTCAATCCTCACGGTTTGGCCGAGCCTCGGCCGAACCGATTTGGATCAAATCGAGGCATGAAAAGCGATAGAATCGAGTCAATATTTGTGCAAAATGCTATGCAAAACAATGAAATGGACGTACGACACGATAGAGGCACTCGATTGTGATATGGATTTGAATCAGGCATTTAGTTGAAATCATTATGCACAGATGCAAAAAATCTACAAAAAACGAACATTATTCATCTAACTACCAGACCGGATGAGGCAAATGCTGAATGTAGGCTGTATGAACAACCATTGACGTCACAAACTATCTAGTTTGGCTCGTTCGACTGAAGTCGAACCGAGCCAAAATAAAAATCACCGTAAGACAATCGCAAAAACATAGTAGGATCAAGAGGGAGAATATAGACCTATTTTTCGTGCGGAGACGATGATGACAATGGCTTGACGAAGGTCAGGGAACTGCTTAATGCTCTGGTGAAGCTATGCTGAAGCTTGGAACTGCTCAGATCTATCACGGATAGCAACAATGAGCTCGCGACCTCCCTCTCGATTACCTCCTGAGCAAACCGCTCTAGGAACTCTCCATCCCCAGCATGAATGAAGGTTTTTCGAGCCAGAGAGAACTCTGCCCATCGTGGTCTGGAACTTGGCTAGATTCCTCCGCTGAATCCCTTTATCAGCTTGCTCAATTTTGACTTTTATTGGTGGGTCCTCATGAGAGCGATACTTCACGATATAGCAAGTGTGGATCCGTTTAGGCGCAGGCCATTCATCAACGACATTCATCAAGAAATTCGCTTCCGAAACCTTGTTACCTTCTCCTCAAAGTGAGCTTCTCCTCGTGCGAACCCCATCTTTCACCACCACACCGGCCGCATTGTAGCCCGGCACAATCGACGGTGGAGACTCGTTGTCCTTTAAGAAGCCGCGAGCTCTCTTGCCATCAATAATATTCAGGGCAGTCGCAACAACCTTAACAAGGACATGGTCTTCCTTAATCTCAGGAACCCTGACATCTGAAGCTAGCTTCTAGACATCGCTGGGGTTCCCAAGTTCGGCATAGACCCATGCCTTGATCTTGGAGGGGATGGTGAAATCGAATTTGCAACCGACGATGCAACGCCAAGTGGGTCCGTGCTTCTTGTCGAACTCCTTCTTGATTTGCTCGGCGATGTCCTTCTCTACCTTGTGCTTGCTGGTTGCGGCTTTGCGATGGCGATAGCGTAGTTCTTCATGTTGTCCTTCATGTCGGTGTTCACGATTTCGATCTTGGGGCTGCTCATTTAGCGGAGCTACTTCGAGGAACTTCTTCGGCTGCGATTGGGTGAAGGGACCAGCGTTCGATCGATATTGCCAATGCAAAGAGAAAGAGAGGAGCCACAAAGAATGGACTGCCCTTGGAGCCCTTCACTCTTGCCTTTTTTTAATTCTCTTTTGCTTGCCTTTGATAAGACCATGAAACCCTCCAAGTATACTGCTGATTCTCCATCCTCTTTTCAATACCAACCAGCCTCAACGTGAAGTCATATCACAAGAAAGTACATGCCAACCAACTTGAACACTTTACATCATCCACTGTAGCATCGTGACGGCTTCTTGGTCATGGTCAGGGTGATGAGTTGTCCCGAATGTGGAATCTTTCTGATCCTTTTATCTCAGATCTTTGACTTTCTGAACTCCACAGGGATGACCATAAATCACAGAATTCCAGCGGGCAATTTTATGATTTTTTAGCGTCCGAGCACGGGCGAGAACATCATCCGTGCAAGGCTCGGAGTGCGGGAACGGGTTGCTTTCGGTATGTGAAGCTTAGAATAGTGATTGGACCTCTCGGAACAACAGCAGTGCACATGATGATTTGTGGGCATAACAACGCCGATACTCGATGGTGCACACTTCCCGCCAAATTGGTCGGCTCACTATCTCAGGTGTTCACCGGATGGAGCGTCATGAGATTTTTATTAGGCCTTTTGAGTCCTCTTGCGTACGTATATAGTTGAATCCGATGAGAGAGTTCCCAGCGAAAGACTTCTCTTTTTGCAAACTCATCATGCACGACCTTTCATCGATGTGCCTTCCTTTTAGAATGGATTTGTTGCTAGTTTAAATGCGGAGCTTCGATGTGGCCATGAATGAACTGTCCAGCCTTGTGATCCGTCATGTGTGAACTCCAAGACTTGCAAGAAGAACACCAAACTCTCTCTCTTCCTCCACGCTCTTTTCTTTTTCCTTTGAAGCTCCCTCCCACGATTTTGCTGTATGTGCTCTATGAATTTGTATGGCCTCAAATGCTATATATATATATATATATATATATTATAAATTTTCAAATATTTCTCTAATTTCTGAAAAATATTAAAAAATGCAAAAATGTGAAGAATTATTTTTTGTTCAAAAATGGTAACCTAAGCTTGGCGAAGGCTTCCAAAGTTGATTTTGCAATTTTCTCATTTTTTCTTGATTTTCTATGAATTTTTGAAAATAAAAAACGCAAGAAAATACTGAAAATATGAAAATTTATTTTTTGGTCAAAATTGGTTTTCTAGACTTGGCCAAGGTCCCCAAAGTTAATTTTTTAATTTTATAAATTTTTATAGATTTTTCATTAATTTTCGAAAATAAACATGCCGAAAAATACTGAAAATATGAAAAATCATTTTTTGATCAAAATTAGTTCCCTAGGCTTGGCCAAGGTCCCCAAAGTTGATTTTTTAATTTAATGAATTTTTATGGATATTCTTTTAATTTTCGAAAATAAAAATGTTGAAAAAAACTGAAAATATGAAAAATTATTTTTTGGTCAAAATTGGTTCCCTAGGCTTGGCCAAGGTCCCCAAAGTTGATTTTTCAATTTTAAAAATTTTTATGGATATTTTTATTAATTTTAAAAGAGAAAAAATGATTAAAAATCAAGTGTCAACAGGAAATATATAATTTACACTCTTTCGTGAGTAATTCATCATACCTTCTTATTGGCGTGACAGCTAAAGAGCAACAACAACAACAACAACAACAACAACATCACCTTTATCCCAGACCAATTAGGATCGGCGATCGATGAACCCAAAACGAAAAACTTAAAATATACTAAAAAATAAAAACAAAAACATGGGTACCCCAAAAATAAATATATAAATAAATAAATATAAATAAATAGAAAGGATTAAATAGGGCACTCTGGGACATATAAAATCCTCCCCTTTATAATGCGGATAGCTTTCATCTACTCCGTCCTAAGATAGACTGTATACCAATCTATTTCCCACTTCATTAAATCTTATTTTCCTACCCTCCCCCAAGTAAGTTTCGACTGACCTCGTCCTTTCTTCATATCGTGTTCTCGGTAACACACTTCTTTTCTTATCGGAGCATCTAGGGGTCTACGGAGAATATGTCCAAACCATCTCGATCTATGTTCTCTCATTTTCTCCGCCACCGGTGCTATTTCAACTTTTCGTCGAATATCGTCATTTTTTATCTTATCCATCCTTATATGACCATACATTCACCTTAACATCCTCATTTTCGCTACCCCAATTTTACGTTCATGTTGCTTCTGTATTGGCCAACATTAAGCTCCGTATAGTATTACAGGTCTTATCTCTGTTCTATAAAATTTTCCCTTTAACTTAAGAGGAATTTTGCGATCACATAAAAACTCTGCATGCACTGCGCTATTTCATCCAACCTGCTTTGATTTTATGGCTAAGATCCTCATCAATCTTTTCCCTCTTTTGCAAAATTGATCCCAACTATCTGAAAGCATTTTTCTTAGGTACCTCCTGTCTAAGCATATCCACAAATTCTTGATCATCTCCTCTTGTCGTGGTGAACTCACACTTCATGTATTTCGTCTTACTCTGACTTAACGTAAATTTATTGGACTCTAACGTGTTTCTCCATAATTCTAATTTAGCATTGACCCCAGCCCTAGTCTCATCAATAAGTTCAATATCATCTGCGAATAGCATACACCACGGCACGTCATCTTGGATATTTTTTGTTAGCTCATCCATAATTAGTGCAAAAAGATAAGGACTCAAAGCCGAACCTTGATGTAAACCCACTGTGATTGGAAAATAACTTGATGTGCTATTACAAGCCTTCACACATGTAGTAACACCATCATACATATCCTTCATTGCCTCTACATACTTTAAGGGTACGTTTTTCTTCTTAAGAATCCACCATAAAACTTTTTTTGTAATCCTATCATATGCCTTCTCGAGGTTAATAAACACCATATGTAGATCCTTCTTTTTTCTTGATATTTCTCCATCAACTGTCGTATTAAGAAGATAGTCTCCATGGTAGATCTTCGTGGCATAAATTCAAATTGATTTACAGAGACCTTGGTTTCTACTCTCAAACGATGCTCAATAACTCTTTCTCACAATTTCATTATATGGTTTATAAGCTTAATGCCTCTATAGTTGCAACAGTTCTGAATATCCACATTGTTCTTATAGATAGGCACAATCATATTCTTCCTCCATTCATCAGGCATCTTATTAGCTTGGAGAATCCTGTTAAATAGTTTAGTTAACCAACTTATTGCCACATTCTCTAAGCATAACCATACTTCAATAGGGACACCATCTAGTCCTAAGGCTTTACCAGTCTTCATCTTCTTTAAAGCATCATTAACTTCTTGTACTCTAATTCTACGCATAAACCTTCTATTTAACTCATCAGAAGCGTTCATCAAATCCACCTCACTTCTATCGCTCTTCCCATTATAAAGCTTGTTAAAATAGCCCACCCACTTGTTGACACTTGATTTTTGGCCAATCTTATTTTTAGAAAATTTTTAGAAAATTCATCAAAATTTATAAAATTGAAAAATCAAATTTGGAGACCTTGGCCTAGCCTAGGGAACCAATTTCGAACAAAAAATATTTTCAATATTTTCCTGCATTTTATTTTCAAAAATTCATAAAAAATCAAGAAAAAAATGAGAAAATTACAAAATCAAATTTAGAAGCCTTGGCCAAGCCTAGGCAACCATTTTGAACAAAAAATAATTTTCCTTAATTTTGCATTTTTTAATATTTTTCAGAAATTAGAAAAATACTAGAAAATTGATAAAAAAATAGCATTCGAGGCCACAAAAATATGAAAAAATAGTCAACATTTTTTCCTTTAATTTTCTTTTCATTTGACAGAAATAAATTTTGAAAAATTCAATCTAGAATTGAGGTTTTCTTTGTTAATCTCGTTTTTAGATTATTTGAAAAATTTCCAGAAATTTCATTTCAGCTCTGTTATTTTTCATTTTTTACATTTCTGGAGTCGTGTCATTCCCCTCTATTTTCAAAATTTACAATCCAGTCCAAAAGCCCACTGAATTGTCCAATTTCGCTAAAAAGGACCAAAATACAATTTGGATTTTTGCAAATTAGTCCCTAAAAACACTTAAAATGCAATTAAAAATTTTCTAGGGACTGAATTGAAAATCAGGACACGTCACCCCCTAGTTTTTGACATGCCGAATCCATTGGTGGTATCAATTTTTGCAAAAAAGGTCGTCTAGAATCTGGTTTTTGCAAAATGGGTCTTCGGGTCAATGTTGAAAATTCAAGTTTTCATGCAATTCCCTGCAAAATTTTCACAAAAAATTCATTTTCTAAAGGAATTCATACTCCTGAGTCCGATTTTTGGTTTCAATTTGCTTAATTTCATGTTTTTTTGGTGGTAATTGGGGAGAATTTAGTCAACCGGGTCAATTGGGTCAGATCAGGTCCGACCCAGCGACCTGGTCAACCATTGAACTAGGAGACCATTTCATCTTCTCTTCCCTTTCGCACGAACAGGCTTGGTAGAGGGAGATTTCTATCAGATTGAGATTCGTTTGGTTGAGAAAGATGAGGGATTCTTGTTCAGTTAAGAAATTACAACAAGAGAATAGACGAAAAGAGGGGGATTTTCTGAACAAAACAAAGGAAAAAGGATTTAAAAAGAGGGGGTGAAGAGACGCCATTGAAGCTGGAGTCGAAGCTCGAACCAGAGCTGGTCTTCATTCCTCAAGCGATTTGGAGCTCCGAGATCGCGTCCAGAAGCTTTCTGCGACTATAAGGAGTATCCGATCATCGTCGTTTGAAAATTTTACCATAAAATCAGGTGAGCACCATGGTTGAGCTCACTGAGCTTCATCAATGGCGGATTTCTTTCTGCTGCTCATTCTCTGTGATTCTTGGATTCAAAACATTGCTATGCTCATGCTGGTTCTCTCCATGCCTTTACTTGCCATTTTTGTGGCATGATCTCCTTGTCGACCTCCAAAAACCCTCTCGGTCTGTGTCGAGCCCATGAGCTCGCTCATGTGGAAATCGAACCAAGCCGGGGACACTAGGTAAGTTTCCCCACACTCCTATGATGTCGCTCAGCGATTTTTGTGAGCTGCTTGGCGCTGGACATGGTTAGGATGAACTTTTGTTAGAAGTTGTTTCGGCTGGAGAATAATCCAAGCGTAATCATGATGTCAGTTGGCTCTGTGCGTAGGATATGTTGTTCGTCTGGTGATTAGAGAGTTTATTGATGTAGAATTTGCAGGTTTTGGCTAAGTATGGGGTCGGAAATGACCCTCCGACAAGGCGCGGCGTTGTGGGACACCGGCAGCGGATCGTCTTCTCCGGTGAGAGGTTGACCAGGTCAAAAACTCTGACGTTAGCAATTGTACGTGGCCGCCACGTCAGACGCCACGTGCAGCCAGACTGTTACAATGGATTTGATCTAACGGCTAGGGCTCAGGCCACGTGCGCGACAGCTGGTAATTTCTAGGAATGAAAAATTTTCTGAAATGCGAATTACTCTGTTTTTTTTTTTCATAAGGACGAATTACTCTGTTAATTCCCAATAAAAAAAGAAGAAAAAGAAAAAAGAACGACACGGTATGGATCTGTGTCTCAGATGTGATCTCTTACGTAGGATTGGTATAAGTTCGAGATGAGCGGTTTAAGATCTGGTTTGATAAAAGGTTTAGATCCTGGTCGATGGTAAGTTTTGGATCGGTGGATTCGAAGGCTTTGGTTTAGCCACGTGGCGAATTCTTAGCCACAGATAGAACTAGGCAGGGATTTAGATAATAGAAATTAAAAATAGAATAAAGAATCTGATAAATCAATCTAAATTTAAACCCGAGAAACTAAAACTACTTGGTTTTTGGTGTCGGGTTAGGGAGTAATCGTCCTTCGGCCCGGGTTAAGTACGAACCTAGTCCGTTATAACAAAATAAAAATATACTAAAAAATATAAAATAAAAAAAAAAAAAAATCTAAAAAATTAATTAAAAAATTTAGAAAAAAAAAATAAAAAAAACCCAAACACTGCCTTTGTTTTAAGTTCTAGGGTTTTAGGTTGGGTTCAGTTCAATTGGACCGGGTCAACCTGACCGGGTCCAACAAAAATAATAAAAAAAATAAAAAAATAAAAATTCACATAAAAAATCATAAAAACAATTCTAAAATAAATAATAATAATAATAATAATAATACATAATAATAATAATAATAATAATAAATAATAATAATAATAAATTTCAGAAAATTTCAAAAATAGAGGAAAATTATAGAAAAAAAAGAAATTTTTTTTTTGAAAAAATGTCCCCAAAAATAGGAAAATCCATTTAAAGTCTAGAAAACTTAAAAAACATTAAAAAAAACATTTCTAAAAAAATTCAAAACAAAAAATTCAAAAAAATCTAGAAAAATTCTCAAAAAATTTTGAAAATTAAGGGAAAAAAACCACATTCAATTGTTTAACCTAATTTCCATTTTTTGACTTCCTGAGCTTAAAATCAAATGCCGTTTTGGCCCTTTTGGTCAATTTGACCCATCTTTCTAGATCACACAGAATTCAATCAAATGTATGTTTCTACGCTTTAAGACTTCCCTAGGCACGTTTTTTTGACTCCGTTGTGATTGTGATTTCTCCATGATTGATTCCTTGACTGTTGCATTTATTTTTCGATGATTTTGTGGTTGATAGACACGATAATCCTATTTGCATGAAAACCGTTAGATTTTTACGAATTATCTCACACAAAGAACACCTGCATGAATTCCGCTTTAGATGGAAA
>JAGVVM010003842.1:0-12303 GCA_019149425.1 Psidium friedrichsthalianum
TCGTTTCTAAATTCTGTTGCTGTGTTGCTACATGTATTCTGGTGTCAATTTTATCCTAATTGTGTTGTCATTTTGGGTGTTTGATGACTAGTTAGAAAATGCTTCCCAAATTTTTCGTGAAAAATGGGGCATCAAAACCGTTCTGTTTTCAGTGTAGTGTGCATGGAATTTTTGGTTTGAACTTGCTGTTCTGTTGTGACTAATTGGGAACAAAATATGAGTATTTGAGTGCATAGGTGGTGTGAATAGACTATGGTGCATTGGAGACCTAGATTGGTTTTATTGTACATTAAAATTTAGAAATATGGGATAATCGCACTAATACCTTCATTGTGTCATGCGTTCATATCATGATTAATTCGCGTTTAATTCGACTGAATTCGAGGTGAATTACTACTCCGTATCAAAGCTGGTTCCGCACGAGTAATAGTACGTTAATGAGAACGACACTGAGTTTAGGTGTTTCGCTTAGTTTATACATTGTCATTGCTTGTAACTCTGATTATGGTCGACATCGGGGATTGCCTGACTAATGCCTGTTTTTTATAAATTCATGCATTTGGAAAGTACTAATGAGTATGCTGAGTTGTCTAGCACGATACTGAGATTGGCGAAGTCGTTCAAGTGAGATCAAGTTTGTGCTCAGGGGCCGACGGAATCGACGCGAGAATTGGAGCGACAAGGGTGAGAATGGCTCGAGTCTTATGATTCTACGGAAAGGGCGGTGTCGTATTCGCGGCTTGCAGCATCTTCGCTGCCGAGGCGCCTGAGCGTGCACGGCACGGGGCAGTGGAGAGATTAATGAGCCAGTCTTGAACGCTTTATGCGTGGGCTCGAGGCATGGCCTGTGGCGCTTTATGCGCGGCGTGAGGACATCGATATACTCATGAACTATTATAATATAACTCTGAGTATAACATACCATGCGTTCGTGGGTTTTGATTCGTCATTGAGGCTGTGTGAGTTGAGTGTCTATATTGAATAGCTCCGATGTAGTATGATTATCTCTTTCGTGTGTGCTTGTTTGTCTCATTTACATACGCACGTCTCCTCTACTTTTATCGGTACGTTTACTCGCTGAGTCCATATGACTCTACTCCTTGAGCGCTGATCGCCATTACAAGATCCGGCGACCGTGATGGAGTAATTTAGGCTACTTTTTGGAGCCAAAGAGCTTGAAGAAGTGGAATCTTTTTTATCACGGACTGATAATGTATTGTATCGGCGTGTAGAAAGTCTATGTGGGTGTTACGAGGTACGCCACTTTTTGAGTCCATCTCCAGGTTTGGAGGCATGGGTATATTAAGAACGAGGTGCTAGATTTCCAGGGTCCTATCAATCGGTATGGATTGGACAGTGCAAGCGTGCGTATGAGTTAGCTGAACAGTAGGAAATATCAGTAGCCGGTGAAACATATATTGAGGGTGTGTAGAAGTTACATACGATCCAGTGTGATCCACTGTGGTGGGGATAGACGTACACCGACGAGGCAGTACTGCATCCATGTACGCACATTGGTAATTTAGATCGTGATAGTTCACGATTGTGGTTAAGGGGGGGGAGAGGACGACCCTTATGATATGGAGCGCTGCTGGCTGAGGCCCAGTTTGATGAACCTGAGTAGTCTGACCCTGAGGAGGCTGCCGCCTTCGAGGATGCGGAGTTGAGTCAGTCTCGGGTTGGGGTTGGTTGGTTAGTTTTTTGGGGTATGGCCTTGAGCACCATTTTTTAGTGTGCCACTGTCGGGCTGTTTCTCTTTGGTAGCCAGTTCCGTAGGTTTTGGCCATATGTTTTTATCTATGTAAATGTGTGTGTGAATATTGTATATAATAGTCATATATATAAACAGGTTGTGAGTTTAAACTTTAAATTGCTACTGTCGATCTACCTATCTACTGCATGTATGTTTGTCGGGAGTTGAGTAGACGCTTTCGCTTGCGTTTCATTATGCCGTCGTTTGGCCGCGATGTTTTTCCTGGGCGATCGCAATTGGTTTGGCCATCCGACGAGGCTCGCGTATCGGAGGCTCTGTCGCGTGGTCGCTCGAGAGGGGCGGGGCGTGACATGCCTGAAGCACTGATTTGCCTGGATGGATTCTGATTGTGTGAACGGATAACCATGAGAACCTGCATTAGAGTCCATGGCTACTTCTGATTTAGCACATACAAGCAATTCAAAAAAAACGTTTCACGACCATAATCCCACGATTTCTAGATAAGTGAAAACTCCATTGGCAGATCCGTGGCTATATATAATATAGCAAGGGAAAACATGTAAACCAAGCACTTGGCTTCTGCTTCATGGAATTTTAATTATTTGACAAATTCTACGGCAGCATGGAGATCTCTCTAGATATTTTTGAAGAAAATTTCCTGATTTTGAATTGAATATGGTGATTTGTCAGTTAATGAAATAAATATTTACACGGAAAGAAATCTACAATGAGATTGAATCCATTAACTTAAAGTAAAAACATAGATTTGACCAAAAAGTTAAAATACTTAGCAATTACGTAGACGTCGCCTAGATCTTGGTACCCCAAGGGTGAGCCTTAGTGCACCGGTAAAAGGTTGCTCCAATGTGACCTAAAGTCACGGGTCGACTCACAAAAATACCCTCTATAGAAACTTGGGGTATGGCAGCATACATGAACCGCAATAAGATGGTATGATCTTTCTAATTTAGGTACTCTTACGATCCAGGTCGCCAGAATTGGGAGCCCAATCAATCCCACCTCATGCTCATTCAATGAAGAGATATTACATGAGGATGGTATAAAGCATAGGTAACTACAGAAGACTGTCAACTTCCCCCAACTACTTCTTTAAAAAGTACTGCTATTTCTGTGATCTCGTTGCAAGGATTTCCTCTTGTTTTTGGCTAATCTCTGACCTGGACAAGGTCAGTCAACAATGGAGTTCCAACATTATCCTGAACTTTTATCGCAAATGTAACGTTTAATTGGCAGGAATATGCCACGATTGTTAAAATAACTTCTCCATTTTCTATGATCTCGTTGCAAGGAGTTCCTCTTGTTTTAAGTCTTTGCAGTATGTTGTTATATTTATGAATGTCTGTATAGAATGCGTTAGATTCAATTCGAATTCATGTCCCGAAGCAAAGTCACGCATCAAGCCCGCCCCATTTTCAGGGACATCATCAGAGAGTAACTCGTGCAAGGCAAGGCAAGGCAACAAGAACCCATTTGGCATCAAACGCCCAACAACACGAACCTCAAATTTATTTCACCAAGCAAACGAAATTTCGCAGATAAAGCCGGCCGTTAATATTGAGCTATAAACAAAGAAGAATCGTCACAAATCCTATATGGTGCTCAGTATCAACCAAAACGAAGCTGTTACCAGGGGCACAATCCATGTCGAAAGCATCGAGTCAGCAGGAGAGGATGTGAAAACTACAAACATTTTTCCATAAAAAAAAAAAGCAGTAAAATTTTCAGGCTAGCTGAAGCCTGGAGGCACTTCATTTGATTTACCCACAAAAAAGAAACAGTGCTTCCTTTTTTTTTTTTTTTTTTGCAAACGAACACCTCAAGTGCCAATGTTTGTGTCCAGCGCTTACTTAGTGCCAATATTTTTTGAATCACTTAAGTACTAATTTCTTTATAAAAAAAATAATTATTTGAGTGCCAACTCTAATGAGCATCACCGGAAATCTTACATGCCATGTGGCTCACCAGAAGATCCCAGTCAGCAATAAAAAAAAACCAAAACTTAATAAAAAAATTCCACCTAATATTAAAAATTTAAAAAGAAGCTAAAAATTTTAAAAAAAATAAAAACAGTTAAAAGAATAGCTAAAAAGCATCAGGACTTCAGCATTTGTATCTACAAAATGATAATGCGATCTCCATCACTTTTATTTACAAAAAATCAAATTTACTCACTTATTTGTACTAAAAAAATAAAAATATATATATAGAAATTAAGCTAAATAACTAGATAAAAAAAGTAAAAAACAAAATCTCAGCTTGCTAGTAGCAATGAGGGATTGCACAGCCCTCGCTATCGCTGCCTCATTATTACCAGCAATGGTTGGCGATGGGTGGGACTGGTCAACGGTGGCTGCCGAATCCCAACTAATGGCCGGTGACCCCCGCCGGTCACTAGTGAGGGCCAGCAGATTTGGGTGACTCTAAGAGCCCAAATCTTGTTTCATTCGTGAAGTTCTTCGTGAGGAAGACTGCCTAGGAACGATCGTCTAGGGAAGCTCAAGAGGGAGATAGCCTAGGGATGATCACCGACCCTCATCCAGACTTGGCTCACCCCCCCCCCCCCTCCCCCCCGCCCCCCACCGCCGCTGGCCCGCAGCCAAGCCTAGGTGAGAGCCTATTAGCCCTCACCAGTGGTCGGCGAGGGCTGTCGACAATTGGCCGAGGCTCAGCGACCTCTGTCAACTAGCTCCCACCCATCGCCGCTGCCAGCAAGCTAAGATTTTTTTTCTTACTTTTTTTTATTTTTAACTTATTTTAAATTTCTAGACTAAATTTCTTAATAAAAATTGCCACATGGACATTTTTCAATAGAATTTTCGTGTGGGCCGATTTTTATATAAAGAAAATTGCCACGTAAAGTCCACACGGACTTATAAATGGCTTGGCACTAAAGGTTTAAAATAAAAATGACGTATATATTTTTGTCGGAATTTCTTGGCTTTGGTACTAAGGTGATCTTTTTTTTAGCTCTAATTTGGCATTTAAGTGATAAAAAAATATATTAGCACAAAGTGAGCGCCGTATATAAATATTAACAAGGATGTGCCTTTACTTTTTTTTTTTCATTTTTCTATTGAGATTGAATCAGTTCTTCTTTGTTGAGGAGTACATACTAAGCAAGACTGAACCGGATATTTCTCTCCATGTGTAATAGCTAACAGTACAAAAATACGGCCTGTTCAATACGAAGCAGCATGATGACATGATTACTGAGTGGACCAAGGCAAAGGGCAACCAGCTTCCAATCAAATAGCCCCATCCTGAAGTGCGAGGACAAGCGAAGCAATCATCATGCCAGCAATAAATAAAATAAAAATAGCCCCACTCAACAAAAGGGTCGACGAAAATTCTTCCAAAAAAATGGTGTCTAAAATCAATGGCTGACTACAAGGCAATAGGACGATTTACCTCTGGCGAGTCCAAAAGGGGAGGCGTCGGGAAAGAGAAGCATAAACTCCAAAAAATATCTCGGGATAGTCTTCCGCATTGATGGTGATCGGACTGGACCGCAAGCTAGGAAGTAGCGGCACTCCAATGAGAACTCCACAACGGTGAGCCAGGATCACGTCAACGTTGCAAGAAATGAAAAATCTCACTGGAATCAGGGGTTGATGACTGTGGCGATCGAACATGAATGGAGAAGGAGAGGACGAGGACCTGAGTGGGGAAGAGAGATGCGACCAGAGGTGGGAGACGGAGGCAGGCCCAACGAAGGCAGGCAATGGCTCCTTGAGAGTTGCCGGGCAAGAGGTGCTTGTGGAAGCTGCGTTGGGTCTGAAGCACTGCTTGACCTAACTTTTTTGGATGACTTAACTTTTGGTGGGTCGAAAATGGGTTCTATATGTAACCCATTTTTGAACCACCAAATTTACCTTCAATCTTTTGGGGCCATTTTTACTGAGCCCTTTAAAAACTAACAATCCACATAAAATCAATTTATACAAAATATGGGTCATGGACCCATATTGATGCTCTAATAGTGTCCAAAAAAAAATTGTTAGTGTGTCCAAATTGAATGTACCGAAAAGGAGTGAAGATTAGTGTAGAGCTTCAATGAGCTCTATGTGAATGTGCATGTGAAAATCTCATAAATCTATCATGAGCAGCTAGTCACCCAAGTTCTTCATCAGGCTATTTGGTTCAATGCTCTGAAGAACTTTTGCAGCAAAAATGACTTATCTTTGCTCGTGGATTATGCGGTACCATCACCTCATCTTGCTAGAAATTGAACCATCTTTCCTCCCCCCGAGTGTCTTCAGGTGGTCAACCGTCCGCTAGCATTTCACACGATCAATGCCAGAGATAAAGCAATGGATAGTTGCATAGTTCACTCTCCATCACTTCCATCTTGTCTCTTGCGCTCAGAAACCAATGGTCAAGTATGCAGCATTCGAATTCCTAGAACCATGTAACCAAAGAGTATTGCATCTAACATGCCATTGCAATTTCTGGCAGGGATTGCATCTCATCAGTTTGGCATACAAAGGACTCTTCTGAAATTTGTTCCTCAATTGACCACAAGCTGCACTTGCATCCAGGCCCCTTGTTTGACGTACACTAACTGCTATTTTGCGGGACTCAAGAACACTTGCAAATGCCGAAACCTTTATATATCACACAATTCAGTCACAAATTAGATTATGGGACAAGTTGATTGTTTACGCTAAAATGAACAGATCATAATTCAAAACATCAACTTACCGCTTTTTTGGAGGGACGCTTATAATCAGAGCCATCAATCGGATTAAAAGGAATCAGGTTTACATGATTACCCCGCCCCCACTCATGCAGCAACTCAGCAAGTTCTACAGCATGGTCCTCTGCATCATTGACTCCAGCTACAGACATACATGGGTATGAGTTCTATGCATGTTTAAGTTCCCATCTTCAAGCAACATAAAGGAAAACTAGGCATAACGCATGATAACAGTAGAGCAAAAATACCTAAAAGGGCATACTCAAACGACACCCTTCTACTTGTTTCTTGGAAGTAGTCCTGGCAATCCTTCATTATTGCATACAATGGATAGGATTTGGCACTTGGCACTATCAATTCTCTAAGTTTCTGGTTTGGAGCATGCAAGCTGTAAAACAATTGAGTCAAAACTAATTCAACACAGATAAAGAAAAGAAAGAAGCATCAATAACTAAATAAGCATGGAAAATAATGTTATACTGCAACTGCTTAAGAATATTAAAGCAAAATGCAGAAGAAACAGATTGTCCAGTGTAAGAGGTCCATCATATCCTCAAAGTGCTAGTGAATATAAACCAAAGAACAGATTGCCAGGAAAATTTCCATGCTGTCTATTTTAGTCCAACTATTAAGCGCTACAAAGTAAAAGAATCGTGACAATAAAGCAAGCAGCAAATTCTTCAGCTACTTGCCAGTTGATACCTGACCGCCAATGTAGACTGAATTTTGTGAGAAGCCAGTTTCTTTATTGTGTTTGGAACTCCCACCGTTGAAATTGTCATCATCCTTTGCCCAATTTGCACATCCTTCACGAAAGAATGCAAATTGGTAGAGAAAATTTAGCCATCATGTTACATAACCCAATCGAAGAGAGAGAGAGAGAGAGAGAGAGAGAGAGAGAGAGAGAGAGAGAGAGAGAGAGAGAGAACATCAGGCAATGAACTTGAGAATCCAGAATTTCAACATCTCTCTTCTTTGACGGCCCTAAAGAAAAAGATCTCTCTCTCTTTTCCCTACTGTAGAAGTATCTGACTAAATAACTTGATTCTTTTGATTTGAAGAGTTTCAAAAAGGACTTCATAAGAATCTAGAGGAAGAAAACTGTTGCTTCCTAGATTTGAATATACCATCGAAATTATTAGCGACAAAACTATTACAAAATTAAGCAGCAGAGCAACAGATCTGAATGATTCATGGTTAATGAGCTGACCTTATTCAAGCATCTGTGTGCTTCAAGAACAGATTTAAGATTTAACATCGGCTCACCCATTCCCATAAACACCACATTTTTCACCCTATGCTTGAAAGTCTCCTCAATAGCTAGCACCTGCATATATCCTTAATAAGAACCTTGAATGGAACATAACATAGCTTTATACAAGTTCATTCACCAGAGAAAAACATGTTGGACTCTAACGCTCCCATGCTCAAACAAATATGTCCGCCCACAAGGACATGATATAAGATAAGACAAACCTGTTCAACAATTTCATGTGCCTGAAGATTTCTTGAAAAGCCCCCTTTTCCAGTTGCACAGAATGAGCATCTTAGCGGGCAACCAACCTGAATGATTGAAGCAAAAAATGACACCAAGAAGAAAAGATGGGAAACAATTCCCATGATGCATTTTCACCCAGCAGTACAAGAGAGTATGTTCACTAGTTGATCAGCACTTTCTGATAGTACCTGAGATGAGACACATGCAGTAAGTCGAACCGAGCCTTTTTCATCTTCCATGGGTATACCTACAGTTTCAATCAGTCTGTTGTCCTCCAGTTTTATCAGCAGCTGCAGGTTTGTGGATTGCAGATGAGCTAAGGCCAAGATACTAAGAAAGCATAAAAAATCGTGAAGCACAAGATTTATTCTTACTGAATCAACACAAGAACCATGGATGCATTTGATGAAAGAATTGTTTACTATTTTAATATTATCATCTGTAACATAAGCCTAAGTTCTAGAAGGTAGATGACTGCATGCAAATGAAAAACATAAACCACAGAAGTGAGGGCAGCTTCACAGAAGAAAGCCAGAAAGGAAAAAATACACTCCCAAAAGTAGACACTTTCTAAGCTCTGTTTCAAAATCTTCACAACAGGGACACAACTAGAATAACTCCAACAATACAATGACCAAACTATACAAGAAATGCAACCTCCATAAATCCACCAAATAAAAACACAAGGAAAAAGAAAACATGTCATAGGAAACTATAAGCTTAATCATACTCTTTGCACCCATTTCCCAAGACATTTCGTGGGATAAAGATGCCGTAATTAGGCAATACTAAGACCCCGTAAATCTTTTGTGCCTTTACCTTGATAGTTCCATCAGCTGCAGCGACAGTGCGATAAATTGGTGACCGACCAACCCTCCATCCAGCTTCTTGCAATTCATTCCTGAATGCCATAGGCACTGTCCGCACATTACCCGAACAAATACAGTATAAGCCAACGATTCTACCCGCTTAAAAGGTAAAATGCCTCAGAAGTGCCCAAGCTCAAGAAACCAACAGAGAATTGAATGACAACAACACTCACGATGACTGAAATCCTCAATCTCTCTGACCTTCCTCTTGTATAAAAGCTGATGGAGCTGCTTCCCCCTGTAGCTTTGCTAATCGCACGCAATTCCCGACCATTACAAACAAACACACATTCAACGAAAAGAGAAAGAAACACAATCGAATAATTCAAACGCTAAGTCGCAGATTCTACTTTCATCACCAAAGACAACATACAAACGAATAAATCCAACCAGAAAAGCCGGGGAATGAGAACTTCTCTGTTCTCACCAGACCGTTCGTGCAGTGTCCGTGGATACCTGACCCAAGTCAACGGCGAGTTGTTGGAGCTGCTGCTCAGACATGCCGAGGAGCACGCGCGGGTCCCGCGCCGTTGAGGGCGCGCTCGGGACGGAGGACGAGGCGGCTGCGGCGAGGGAAAGGGACCGTACGGAGGCGGCGCGCGCGAGAGGGACGGAGCAGCTTTGCTGGAGCATCGCCATTGAAGTTGCAGCAATCCTCATCTCTGAAACTGAAAGGAGAAGATGGAAAGAGAAGCCAAGCGAAAACGCCTTAAAACCTCAGGTAAAATTTGGCAGGACTAGGTTGATAGGAAAAGACTATCCTGACCCTACATATAACAAAAGAGAGAATTTTCTCCACTCTCTTCATTTTGCAATGTACAAAAAACAATGGTCATCCATAAAACGAGAAAAAAAAATGTAAATTTTCCTGATTATTCATTTCATTAATTATTCGTTCAAAATTAATCTTTTATCCTTTAGTTCTACTATGATGTTTTTCTTTTATATTTATTCAAGAATTAAATAAAAAAGGATAATTAAATAAGGTCTCGTTACAGGAAACTTTAGAGTGCAAATTATAAAATTTTAAAACTAGATGGTACGAATTATTTTTTAAAAAATTAGAGCATGCACAATATAGTGATAGATAAGTATTTGCTATCTATCCAATTTACTTTAGAACGTACCAATTCACATAAATACTAGAGTTAACTTATATTTTAATACATCATATCCATATTCGTGACAAAAAAATGTTTATCATATCCATATTCGTGATGATTTTATCCTAGTTTATTATTGTACTACATAATATTAGAAAAAGACCGACTTTCGTTTTAAAATTTTGACCTTACTACCTTATGTAGAAATTAATTTCCTATGAGATATATTAGATTGAAAGTTGATTTTGAAATGGGAATTGATTTATTTAACTGAAAGAACACATCTCGCATGGAAATTTTATTTTCCCATGGTACATGCACAAAATATTTCTTTTTTCTTTCTTTTTTTTTATTTGTGTTTCTTATTCCACTTTTTTCGCTTCTAGATATGAAAGTGCAAATTAAGATTGCTAGATAGATTTTAACTTTACATCAGCTTTAAAGATTTTTCTTGATAGACTTTTGCTTCTTCTTCTTTTTCTAAATTCAAATTTGCGATGGACTCACTCTTATGCTTCTTTAAACTGAAACTCCCATACCTTTCACGGTATATTAATATTAATACATAGAATCATATATAATATTTCCTATAACTTCTTAAAATTTTGATACATTTCAAATTATTTTCTTATTCCTCCTTAAATAAAAGGTGTTATATTATTATTCCCAAATTTTAGAAATTTAAATTAGTTCCATAAAAAATTTGAAAAATATATCCGTGACTTTATCATAATGTTGTGAAGATTTCATGGGGAAGTTAAAATGTAAGAAGTAAAAATCTTTCCACGTCATCTGTTGAAAGCTATAATTATCGGGTTATTGGGTATTTCTTTGTTCGGGCCTTGCCCCGTTACAAAAGTGATCGCAGGCATTCAACATTATGGACTCAAACGGTCACAGGTGCGGCCGAAAGTCCTAGGACTTGTATACAGACAAGAGATCTGACATTAAACCCGCAATGGGGAATTTATGGAATATGTTTAAGACAGATGAGGACTGATACATTGTAAAATGACAACAAACGAAGGCCCTAACATGTTCGTCAGCCATGGAAAAACAGCCATCCCAATGTAGCTGCTCTGGCTTTGAATCTCTGTGCTCTCCATCTCTCCCTCCTAATGCTGTTATGAAGATCTTCGATGCGAAACCGAAAGCAATAACAGCAGCTGTACAGCAACGAACAGAATGAGATATATGCATCAAGTCAATACCATCAATTGAGTTGTAGCTCCGAATCACTGCGCGCGGAAAAGGAAATGTGTTCGCCGAGTTTTGCTCAAGTATGAACAAGAGAAAGAGACGGCCGGGGATATATGGCAGGCTTCAAGTCACCGATGTCGTTGGCGCTTCTTCGTCGGTGCTTGGGACCGGCGTTCATGTTTCTGTTGGCATTCTGTTGGGCTTCCCTTATCGCCGTCTCTTCTGAGTCCTGGAGTTGCTCTAGAGCTCTCACCACCTCGTTCATGTTAGGCCTGGACTTGGGCTCCAGCAAGAGGCATTTGATCGTAAGGTTAGCTGCTTTCAGTGCTCCGCTCAGTGAGTACTGGCCATGAATACGAGCATCCATGACCTGGAAAATCTTGCGCTTGCTTGAGAGATAAGGTTTGGCCCATTCTATGAGATTCTGCTCTCTGGATGGTCTGTTTTTGTCCACCACCCGTCGACCGGACAACATTTCAAGGAGGACAACCCCAAAACTGTACACGTCACTTTTTGCCGTCAAATGCCCTTTGAGAAAGCATAAAGGATTCAAAGATCAAAAGGGGCTGGGTCAGCTTGATCCCATTAAGAACGGGAACCCCAATCAATTAAAGAGCAAACACTAGAAACAAGAGAGATAAAAGGATCTTCATCGGGCAGCACCGTACGTCGAGATTAACTGTGACAAAGACAGCTCAAAGAGCAAGAAATTGGTACTACATAGCTCAAATGCACGAGTTTCGAATATCTTCTCTTAATACAGTTAGATATCGTGTTGTTCGTAACTCCGACATGGGCGCACACAGAGTGTTTCTATTTTGTATGTGAATAGGGGTACCATATCAGTACACAAACGTTCCAGTTTATACATTAACAATCCTATCTGATGTTAAGGTACAGGAAACCAAACCCAGCACAAACAGGTTCTGGAGACTATGTTGAAGTAGAAATTTGGACGGGCAGAAACTTTTGGTATTAGAGAGTGCATGTGCCCTAATGCTAGTAATGACATATCGCAATTCCGCGATCTAAATACGGACACAGTCTGCAAAATAACAGAGAGAGGAGATACCTGTGGCCATGTACTCCGGAGCAGCATATCCATAAGTACCCATGACTCTTGTAGAGACGTGGCTCTTCCCCCCCGTCGGCCCATCCTTGGCCAATCCAAAATCTGAGAGTCTGGCATCAAAGTTCTGCCC